>CAKAKR010057833.1:0-37240 GCA_916700685.1 Adelosebastes latens | reverse complement strand
TCTGCACATTTTGTGTACTTCTTGTTTTTGTTTAACTTTTGTTGTATTTTTAAAATTATGTTAATTTAGATCTTTCTTCCTTTTTGGTTATTGTTTTTTTTTCTCCTGGGGTTGGGGGGGAGGTCCTTTGTATAAATAAGCCTGTGGCTTCTTGACCTCTCCTGACACATTTCTTGTTTGTTTATTTCATTGACTGGATTTTGTGCAGTTTAATATATTAATGATGTCTAATTATCTTTTTATATGTTTAGATATATTTTTTTTTCTGTATTGTTTTTTGTATGTATTTCATTGTTTTTATTGGATTGTTTTCCACTGTTTGGTTAGGTTTTTTCTGCACATTTTGTGTACTTCTTGTTGTTGTTTAACTTTTGTTGTATTTTTAAAATTATGTTAGTTTAGATCTTTCTTCCTTTTTTGTTATTGTTATGTTTGTTCTCCTGGGGTTTTGGGGGGGAGGTCCTTTGTATATAAGCCTGTGGCTTCTTGACCTCTCCTGACACATTTCTTGTTTGTTTTTTTCATTGACTGGATTTTGTGCAGTTTTATATATGTGCAAATAAATAAAATAAATAAATTAAAAAAACAAAAACTTTGAGAAATATAAAAAGTTAGTCAGGCGAACTTTCAGTAACGTGATGAAATATATAAAAATATTATTAAACAGTTCTAAGTGGACTTGTTTAATGTTTAACAGCGTTAACTCTTCTCACCTTGCTGACTTGGTCGTCCTTCCCTTGATGGGAATCTGAGCGGTTCAACGTCTGGCATCCTCAGTTTAACGTCCGTCCTGTGGAAACGTAGAGCCGTTGACGTTCAACATTAACCTGACAGTTGAAACGTAGAGCCGTTGACGTTCAACATTAAGAGCCGTTGACGTTCAACGTTAACCTGCCATTGGGGGGAAATGCAACCGTTAATTAGCTGTTTTATTTACACATTATATAGTTTAATATCTGACGTTAGTTAATCTTTCTCTAGCCTAAAGTTGCAACTGATACCTTCACTTCAACTCGCTTTCTTAGCTAACGTTAAGTTGACGGTTAATTAACTTTGCTAATAACAAATTAATGAGCTGTTGTCATGGCAGAAAGTGAAAGGCTATATCAACTTACTTGTATTAATACACCTTTGACTGCCAGCTATATATCTTGTTAGCCGTCTTGAAGTTGATGTTATTTGTTCCTCCGTTGCAGCTGACCTGTGTGAGAGAAAAGTTGCCTTTTTAATAAAGTTTTCTACAAAATGAATCAACTGAAGTTGCTTGTCAATCTTCTGCTGCTGAGGTTGCTTAGCAACAAGGGGCTGCGCTTGGAGAGAGGGTGAGTTGCGTTCAAGAGCAGCAATGAAAGGTTGTTGTGCTTCTGTTTGTTTGGCAGCACTGAGGGGTGTTTCCTATACTCGTTTCATGTGAAGTTGGGCACATTTTTGTTGAAGATTAGAGTAGAATAGATTCATAGAGGGGAGTAAATGGATAAGAATTTAATTTATTTGTATTTAAATCATGTTTTGGCAATGCCTTCTGCCATAGGCCTATATGAAGGCTATAGAACTGTAAACAGGTCCCAGCCAACATTTGTATGTTGGGCCCATGTGGGTAGTAAATGGGCTGAAAAATGGGCCCTATATGGGATTGTCCGCGGGTTCCATAATGGCCCCATGCCAATTGCCCTTGTGGGTTTCATGCAGGAATTCACTGGGTGTTATATGGACCCAATCTGGGCAACATAAACCAAAACCCATCTCGGCCCCAGGTTTAAGTTCTATGTGGGAACTACATGGGGACTACATGGCCTGAAATATGGGTTGTAAGTGGGTTTGTCCACAGTTTCCATGTTGGCCCCATGCACTAATTTCCCAGTAGTGACCCAACTAGGACCCACACGGGTAGCCCACATGGGGAGCCCATGTGGGACCAACTTAGTTGACCCAAGTGGGCGCCATTTGTGTTGCCTATTCTGAGCCCATGCACTAATTTCCCATTAGTGACCCACTTAGAACCCACTTGGGTAGCCCACATGGGGAGCCAATGTGGGACCTACTTGGTTGATCCAAGTGGGCCCCAGATAAGATGCCCATTTTGGGCCCATACCCACTTGGTACCCAGGTACCCCCAGCATAACCCATGTGGGGCCCACATAACCATGTTGGCTGGGGTATAATGACAACATGCTACAGTATTTTTTACTCATATATAGTAACGCATGATGATATGTTTATCTTGATTATCATAGGGTAAGAATCCAAATATATTATTTTGGTTGTCTTGGACAATTTTTGTTTTACAAGTCTTTTCAGACCTATAGGCTAAAGCAACATTACACATTGGGGATGCAGTACTACTACTACAAATTAATTAACATGAATTTGAACGTTTCTTGAGAAAGTGTTGCATAAGGTTTGGACAGCTAAAATACTCCAAAACAGACCAGCTCATATGCAAAATTGTTTGTTATCACTATTATGTAGTCATATTATTTCTTTATATTAATCTTGTCTCTAGGTCGAGGCTTCAGATAAGCCCAGTGGGTGTTTTGCCTCTTCCTGCACTGTGTATTATTAATTTATTTTTTTGTTATGTTGTATAGTCTTAAATTGTGCAAAACAAATAAACAAACAAAAAATCATATAAAAACGATGCAACCCTTTAAGCATCCTTCAGTTTTCTTTTGTAATTTGTGTTTTGCAAGATCTCTGCAAGACTAATGATTATTTGATTTACTATTAGTGACGTCACAACTCAAAATATAAGCCAATATAGGGATACTCTGTTTTTTTTTACAATCCAAATTGTTTAACCGCAGGAGGAAACGAGTCTGTATCCATCTTCAATAAAGATCTAAATAAGATTGGTTGTAAATGTAATTATTTTTGATGAATATTGTTTCCATTCACAAAGATTTTACTGAAAGAGCACTTATTTCATCTCGATGACGTCATCGCCTCAAAAGCTACAAAATGCCTAAAACCAGTCAAATGAATGCATCTTTGCATGTCCACCCCTATGCACATATAATATAAGTCAATCTGCTTATTTTCTCTATTTTTCCTCCTTTTTTTTGTATCAAACTTTAACATTTTGCAGCCACACTGACGCAAGTGAAGAGATTCCGCATTACGTCATCGCAGAGCAGGCCACATACTGGAGGCAAGTGCTGCCTCTTGTTCTCCTCAGCCAGTAGAGGCTACAGCTACCAGAAAATTTCCACAACACAAGCTTTTTTGCAGGAGAGCGGTGCACAAGATCGGCCGCTTCGCTTCGTGCAGTGATGCAGCGACCTACTACACCAAAGAAACCCTGATCTGATCGCACCGCAGGACACGACCGGCTGTCGGATTCCTGGATGGAAAAACAGCGATGTTGCATGAATGACATGCCTCGAAATAAATAGTGGTAAGTCTTGTGCAAGTGCGCTGCTGCTGCTGCTGCAGCTGCTGGAGGCTGGCAAAGCAGCAGAGAGGGCGACCTTAACCTACTTTGTCACTCACTGGGTGAAATGAGTTTGCATGATCAAGTTTCAGGGATACAAACTGGGATGTGCGAGGAGAAAACAACATTAGAAAGGGAGTCGTGTATGCAGGGAGATATTAGAGCTTTGTGTCGCGTACACACAGGTGTCTCTGGTGTGACAGGTGATGTCTGAGCTGAGTGTGTACCACATAAGTTGCCTGTTGCCTTTCTTGCTGCCTTTTTTTTACCTTTGGCCAGTGGTGGATGTTTTTCCTAATTGTCCAGAGGGCAACACTGTCTATGCAGGAGTACAGCTCTTTATATGCTTGTGATTGAAATGCAAATCTGTGCAAACATAATGTATTTCCATTTATTCCAGTGATTCTACTATTTTTACACACAGGTGTCTCTGGTGTGACAGGTGATGTCTGAGCTGAGTGTGCACCACATAAAGTGCCTGTTGCCTTTCTTGCTGCCTTTTTTATTTTACCTTTGGCCAGTGGAGATGTTTTTCCTAATTGTCCAGAGGGCAACACTGTCTGTGCAGGAGTACAGCTCTTTTCAAGCTTGTGATTGAAATGCAAATCTGTGCAAACATAATGTATTTCCATTTATTCCATTTATTTTTTGATATTTTACACGTTTGTGCAAAGAAGTCAAAAACACTAAACAGAAAGAAAAAAAAACAGCACCGGCTGTAAATTTTGTAGCTGCACTCTCATTTAACATCCTAAAGTTTTGGCCTTTTTGCAGCTGAAACCATGGTGATCATCAGCAGGCGATGGAGAGTCCTCCAGCAGACATCACCGGCTGGTACCAGTCAGGAAGAGAGAAAAACTGTTTCACTACCTATACACAGCTTTTACTATACAACACTAAAGCACAACATCTGAGCTCTAACTGATTAACCTTAAGTCAATGGCAACAGCTTTTTTTTTTTATTCCTGTCAGGACATGTGGATTCAGATGCCAGTGTAGTTTATTTAGTCTTGTGATTTAAAAATAACCCTGGCCAATCAGTGGTAACAGCTGCGATGTACTGTACTGTACCGAGCCGGCCAAACACAGATTGCTCTATAACTCAAGTAAGTGTTTGTGTTTGGAAATGTTGCATGACAATCTGTTCCAACGTCTATAAGTTAACAGCACTGTCCACTATGTTTTATTGAGCTGCTACAGAAATAGACTCATAATGTAAATAACTGACTAATAAGGCGATTTTTGCAGTTCAACAGAAGTCTGTGCAGCATTAAATAAATAGAGTGAGTCATTACTGTGAGACCCTTGGTGTGGTTTTTTGGCCCTACCAGTCCCTTCTGAAATGTTAATGGTATACGATGATATGCTCTTTTAAGGGCAGTTATTATTCTAATGCCTGCCAGTGTGACAGTGCCACAGAGAAAGAGTTATGTTTGCTGGGCACATGCCAGGAATGAGGTTTGGGGTCTGCAACTAGAGAGCCAGTAAAGCTGTTCAAGAATGTGGAGCCTTCTCATTTTGTAGTTAAAGATAGAGGCAGCACAGGCTGTATGCTGGCTGACAGTTTCTAATTTCAAATATCGTCACTTGCTCGTCCATTTGTGGCTGCTTTTGTCGTCATGTTTCCTTGTTAGAAAAGGAGTTTGTGTTGTTGTGAGCAATTTCTAGAAAGAGGACTTGGCTTTGTAATAACTCAGCTCAGGCAGGAGAAAGGAATACGACCATGGTGCTTTATGAGAGGTATGTTGATCATCTTGCTTCCCTCCTCACCGTTGCACACTTTGTGACGGGTGTGCTGGTTTAATATCTGCTCTTGCAAGATTGTATCAATCTCGGTTATTTCCGCAGCTAGAAACAGACCACAGAAGGTCACATATATCTGCCACTCAGGATGTGTTTTGCTTGTGATGGGGGAATGGATATCAGTGTTAATCTATGAAATAGTGTATATTTGTACACTTTTTACATTCACTCACTGTGTAAGTGATGAATGGGCTCACATATGCATTACTTTCAAGATGACATTGGACTATACCGGCTGCTGGTAGTGGCTTGACATTGCTGTGTATACATCTAAAGCTATTTGTCATTGCCTTATTATAATGATGAAACACTCTTTTATCATTTGTGTTATTACAGGGTTGTCATTTGTAACATCTCTCATAATATAAACCCTAAAAAAAATGTATTCTTATGTGAATGTGCTGCTCTGTCGTGTCATAATAATATGCAATTCATAATTTGTTATTGCCATTTTTTTCTGTTGTAGCTTGCACTGCTATGCTGTGAGGTGATTTCCTTTCTTGATTCTGTATTTCCAGGTTAATTTATTAGCTTAATCTTTTCCTTCTTAAACTGGATTTCAAAGATTCCTAGAGCTCCATAATTGACTGCCTATATACTGACTGGAATCAGAGGGAAAACGTATGCTGTTGCTTGCTTTTTAACACTAGGTGAATTCTAATTTTCACACCATGGGTCTCTGCAGCATAATATTTCAATTAATATCGAAGTAATTTGAAATACCATGCCTGAGTGATTGTCTTGCAGAAAAAGTGTTTTCGAAGCCACTCGCCCGAGAAGTGCCACTGTGCTCTCAAACTATCATCCCACGGAGCATTATCTCATAAAAGATATTTATGAGTGAAAAAACTTTTCTCTACAAACTTTGCTTGACTGCAGTGGGAGGTGTAGAGTGTGTGTGTGTGTGTGTGTGTGTGTGTGTGTGTGTGTGAGGGGGGGTGACTAGTACTATGTTTTTACGAACGGAGCGGCTGGGATCTTTGCTGCCATGGCAACAAACCACATGACTAGGTGTATTAGATTGCCTTGGACAGTGTGCAGCGAGGCATGGTGTGAGCATTCTCTCTGCTGCGCTGCCCCTTTGAAAGTCTTGTCCTTGTCTTACTTAAGTTTTTTCTGTGCCCCCCCTCTCACATTTCTGATAAGCACTGTAGTGTGCTACATTCAATTTGCAAATGTACTTTAAAAAAGATGAAAAAAAAAATGAAAAAGTGAGCTCAGTGTGTATTTACCACGGCCGGATTAACCTGCTATGGGGCCCTAGGGGCAAAATGAGCCGTGGGCCCCTGTTGTCCCCCCCCCACCCCCCCAATAGTGTTTAATAATTTGTGTTTGGTGATTTAATTAAGCGTGCAATGCAAGCACAATAATACTTGAAATAATAACGACTAGCACATCCACTGTGTTACATAGTGTTATGTGTATCTGTGACACACACAATGCTAGGGCTAACTAGCTCACCACTGCAAGAGCAATGCTGTTATTTTCATCTCTTCTACATGGGTCATAAACTGCTGAGGGTGCTAACTTTTTAGCTTAAGGGACATGCAGCTTCAGCCTCAGTCTTTTAGCACAATATGAATATATGTAATCATCAAGTAGACATTTCAGACCCCTTTTTACAGGGTTCTCGTTTTCATACGAGTCAGCTGGAAACTTTAAAAAGTCAGCCGGTGTTTTCAACCTACTCCCTGAGCTAACGTTAGCTTCATTATCTAGCTATAGCTATAACAGATCAAATCTGTCAGTGACAGTTCTCATATCAACCAACAAAAATCAGAAGTAGCTTTTGTCTGCTTCTGTCTGAAATTATGGACCGACTGTTTCAAAAATTACTATGAATTTTAAGGGGTAAATCTGCCACTGTTAACATTAAAAACTGCATATGTGCCGAGCGAGAACAGAGAGTTTGACAGGCGTAGCAGCTTAGCTCCCAGTGAACCTGGAGCCTTTGGGCCCCTTGAGGGTCTGAAGCTTTGCCTGGTTGGTAATCAAGTCTTGGTAATTGCTACTAGAACATTATGTAACAGTTAATGGCAGCTGTTCATACGTATTCTTATGGGTGCAATTAAATATGTTAACAGTAATAACGTATATTTAAAGTGAAATGACATGATGTATCCATAGACTGTATATATTCCTCCCACTGTAAAAAAGAATTAAGCCAAAATATCCCAGAAACCGGGGCTGCCATCTTGAGATTTTGACGTCATTTGGAGCCAGTCTGCGCAGTAGTGATTGGGGTTCTGGAGCCGCGGTATCGAGGTCCCACCCACACACCCGCCTGAGCCAATCACGACCTAGCTGCTACGCTAGCACCACGGTAGCTGTTTGGCTAGAACAACACAACAACTAACCATAATATCAATTCAATTCAATTCAATTTCAATTCAATTTGCTTTACTGGCATGACTGTCAGGTGAACAATATTGCCAAAGCGTCAATTCAATAATAAATAAAAATAAAAAAAGAACAAAATAAAAACAAAAACATATATATACATATATACAATTCATTAAGCGAATTACAATATATAGATATTTAAAAAGAACATGCATGTAAATGGAAGAAAACAATAAAGAAGTAATTCATGTTTGTTGTGTCAATAAAACAAACAAACAAATAAAAAACAATTAATAACAATATATTGCAATATCAAAGGATACATGTAAAAAAAAATCATCATTTAATATCTCTATAACTACATTTATGATCAAATTGACACTTGTTCTATTACACAGACTCGTGACGGTTAGAAAGTTAAAGTTACATCTACTCTTGAGCCTCTGGCTTCGCGACTACTTCACACAGAGCAGCCGTCAGTCACAGCTGTCAATCATGATGCCACACCCCCGTTTCATAGCATCAAATAACTAATTAAAACCAAATTTAGCAAAACATTAACACTTGAACATACTGTACATCAGCATGATAAGAATTAACTAAAATGACAGAAACTATCTTTTGGAAAAATGTATTTGACGTGTACTTTGACTTTTTAATTTGGCCCATGTCCCATCTGCTAACATGGAGGAGGTGGGCATTATGACCTATACTGCAACCAGCCACCAGGGGGCGATCAAGATGTTTTGGCTTCACTTTTGGGGAGATGTCATGTTGTCCATCTTTATATACAAATTATGGATGTAGCTGTGAGTTGCATCATGTGAAATGAGCATAATGTTATTACAGTGTGTCTACTATTTTAACCAAGTGTTTAAAAGATTAATTATACACAGTAGTTTAACAAATGTTTTGTGATGCTTCTGAAAATACAGTTCAATTTAGCAGTTCATGTATACAAAATAATGCTAAAAACAATAGGACGAGCATATTCAGTGATTGATCAATGCCTTAATTGGATGTGTTTCTGGGTACACAGGCTCTGACATTACTTTCTCTCCTCTTGATCAGAATGATTGAAGACCTCGGGGGGAGCGGTGACAACATGGCAGATAGAAGGCAACTGTTTGTCGAGATGAGTAAGTGCTCAGGGCCACAGCTCAGCGTGATCTATGTTTGTCTACCGTTTTGCTCACTGACCATAAATATGGCAAATCCTGTAACTTTCATGTAAAGCAAATATCATGAAGATCAAGTGTCTCCACTTGTGTCAGCCAGACTGATTTTAAACACTGACAGACACACATCCAGTATGACCTCTCTCACTATTTACCCAGTGTGGAGGCACTCTCCTATGGACCCCATTGTTCAATATAAGATAAATAAGACATTATGAAGTGTAAAATATTAGTAATAAATACAAATATATAATGTAAACATAATATAACCATGAAATTGTAAAATAATCCAATAACATTATTATTTATTTTTTCATCATAATCATTATATCATTTAATCATTTTTTTATTTTTTTTATTTTTCCAAAGTCTGTTTTTATTTCACATCACCTTGTATCCCAATGACTATTTTATTTCATAATGTCTTAAATTGCATCCCAGTTCCATACTACATATTACTTCAAAGCAGGTTTTGAGTACATATTGTGTTCACACGAAAAAAAAAAAATGCCAAAAATAAGTATGAAAGTCAGTACGCATATTAATATATACTTTTCTAGTGTGCTGTTGATTGACACATCGCAATGCATTGCACATAGTTAGAAAGGTGCCATTATAAGATAAAAACTGACGATATGAAAAAACTGCTGGAGTGAAACAATAATGACCTACAATTAACTCTTATTGTGAAAAAACTTTCCGTAATGTAGAGTTGAGTTTTAAACTTGTATTTGGTTATTTCACAAAATAATGTTTATAATATTACAATATATATTTTAGTCTGTATTTGTTTATGTGATTACTTATTTCATAGTGTTATTTATTTGATATTGAACACTTTGGGCCTCCATACGCTCTCCCTCCAGAGCTCCACATTATCTATGAACTAACATTGACATTTATGATGTTATTTAATGACTATTTCTTCCTCAGGGGCTCAAGATTTGGACTCCATACGATTATCGACATACAGAACAGCCTGCAAACTCAGATTTGTGCAGAAAAAATGCAACTGTGAGTATGACGCAGTGCACTTTTATAAGATAAAAACTGACAATATGAAAAAACTGCTGGAGTGAAACAATAATGACCTACAATTAACTCTTATTGTGAAAAAACTTTCCGTAATGTAGAGTTGAGTTTTAAACTTGTATTTGGTTATTTCATCACTTTGCTCATTATCCTTTCCATCAAATGTTTATGTTCAGTTTTTCCTGTTTCTAGTGCATTTGGTTGACATTTGGAACGTCATCGAGGCTTTCCGAGAGAACGGCATCAACACCATGGACCTCACCGATGAGCTCTCTGTGGCTCGTCTAGAAGTGGTGCTGAACACCATTTTTTACCAGCTGAACAAGCGCATGCCCACCACCCACCAGATCCACGTGGAGCACTCCATCAGCCTGCTGCTCAACTTCCTGCTGGCATCCTATGACCCGTGAGTAGCACGTCATGTGACGTGTCGGCGGCTGGTTGTGCACTTAACCGTCTGAGGTTTTGACGTGAGCCAATGTAGTGTGATATGTGACTCTGAAGTGTCTGCCAAACTGGAGTGAAAATACAGACTGTTTATACTTTCATAATGTCACAACATGCTCATGTAGAGTGTATAATTTTAGAGATGCTAAAAGCCAAGCTGAACATTTTTTAAGGTGATGCTCACTGCAATTCAAGTTTGCCTTTAAAGGCCTTTTAGGAAAACTGTTTAGTTCATAGGATTCTAGGCATTGACAGCTTCTTTTAAAGGAACAGCGTGTAACATTTCGGGGGATCTATTAGCAGAAATGAAATATAATTTTCACAACTATGTTTTCATTAGTGTATAATCCTGAAACTAAGAATCGTTGTGTTTTCTTTAGCTTAGAATGAGCCCTTCATATCTAAATAGGGAGCGGGTCCTCTTCACGTAGTCCACCCATGGATGTATAAAGAGAACTGGATACAGCTTGTTCATTCCTATGAGAGATGCTCAGTGGCGCATGAAGCCAAAATGGCTCGACTGCCGAGTGATAAAATACCCAGATCTTCCGGCGATCTTCTGCATCCATTGGGCCCATGGAGCAAAAGCACTAGCATTTTCCTTTAACTCCGCCTCGCAGCCCTCGGTCCACCTTGGTCTGGGTCTCATTCACATGAACGGAGGAAGGGAAATAACTCTGGATCCAGCTATTAGTGCATTTTACAACTTTTAGGACCTAATTATTTAAATAAGGGCTATTCTAGTGTTCGTACTGGGAAGTTGATTTACCTAAAAAAAATTATCCGCTGAGTTACAGACGTGAATGTAAGTCAATGAGAAAAAAGTATTTTTGGACCCATTGGCATCACGTGACGGACAAGGAAGTTGTAGTACCACCGTATGGCCACTATGTAGAATTTGCTTCAAAGCCCGGCGCTCTTCCATGGGGCTTGAGTCCTCCATGTTGCACCGCCATGTTTCTACAGTAGCCCAGAATGGACAAACCAAACACTGGCGGCTCATGTTACCGCAATCTTGGAAAGGGAGGATTAAGCGGAGGGGAACTCAGTTGGACGCAATCTGCAACCACACGACTAGATGCCACCAAATCCTACACACTGTACCTTTAAAAGAATCTATGACCGTAATGTAAAATGTATTTGCTCCTCTTTAGGGAGGGCCATGGCAAGATATCTGTCTTTGTTGTGAAGATGGCCGTTTCAACCATCTGTGGAGGGAAAATCCTGGATAAATTAAGATGTAAGCAACACAACAAATACGTATTTTACTTTTAATTGTGAAAAATGAAATTAGAATCACCCATTTTACCTGTAATAAATCAGCTAATTTTCTTCATACAGTTTCCAGTCTAATAGTAATGTACTGCTTTGGAATTTCTAATACAAACTTATTAGTGTCTGTATTTTCTATATCTCTGTCTGCTTAGCCTATTGTTCCTAAAGGAAGAAGCAGTAGCTCTTCATGGCTGGGAGAAGTCATTATTCATTATCTGAAGGATAGGGTTTATTACATAATCTACAAAATCCGTGGGAGCAGTTGCAATGGCTCGTGAAGGGAAAAAAGGAGGTTGCTGGTGTATTATAACAATTGATTTGAATAACTGCTTTACTTTGATTTGTTTTCACAAATAAGTGGGATAATTGTATTGTGTATGCTGTAATTAGCCGACTGTGGTGGCAACTGACAATTAGTTTGATTCATTTGTATAATGTCTCCCTGCGTTGTTCCCAGATATTTTTTCACATATATCCGATTCTGCTGGAATAATGGTGCACTCGCAGTTTGACCAATTTCTGAGGGAGGTTCTCAAATTACCCATGGCGGTTTTTGAGGGACCTTCTTTTGGTTACACTGAGCAAGCTGCGAGGACGTGCTTTACACAGCAGGTGAGGGCTCATTAACCACAGAGTGTAGATTGTTTTAGCATTGACGTGGTTGAATCTCACTCTCCTCTGCACCCAACGTCAACAGAAAAAGGTCTCCCTCAATACATTCCTCGATACGTTGATGTCAGACCCGCCCCCTCAGTGTCTGGTGTGGTTACCGCTCATGCATCGGCTTGCCAACGTGGAGAACGGTAAGACGCCACACAGAATATTTATAAACGGGGGGAGTTAGAGGGGGATGTAAAGTTCAGCTTTGCATCATACTCTTGAGTCACCACACACACAATCAGTCAAGCAGACACACACACACACCTCCAGTGAAGATGACCCATAGGGACCTTACACCTTGTGCATGAGTGTTTGTTTGTGATGCACTCATCGTCACAAGCCACCTCCATGTGAGCAGAAGAAACACATGCTTACACATATACAGCATCGTGCTGATTTGTGCGTATTTGGTTAAAATGAAATGTCACCAGAACAGACTGAATAGCACATCTGTCCTGAAATTAATGGGAATTAATCCTCTAGTCTTTGCAGTGTGCAAAATATGTGGGTTTACAATTAAATCTGTTTGTGTGCATGTGTTTGTCCATCTGTGTGTCTGACCCCTCCTCTCCTCCCTGCAGTCTTTCACCCGGTCGAGTGCTCCTACTGCCATACTGAGAGTATGATGGGCTTCCGCTACCGCTGCCAGCAATGTCATAATTACCAGCTCTGTCAGGACTGCTTCTGGAGGGGGCATGCCAGCGGTTCCCATAGCAACCAGCACCAAATGAAGGAGTATACGTCATGGGTAAGGGAAGGCGAAGGGGAGGAGGAGGAGGAGAGGGGCGGGCTAAGGGAGGTGTGTCTGCACTGGACCAGTCATTGTGGCTATTTTCGTTCTGCTTCGCCACAATGTGAGGATGCTGAATGCTCGATGCAGGTGGCAGTATTGCCGTAATGATGCCATGTGGTTTGAAAAAAGAAATTAGTGTCCTCATGTCTTCTTCTGAATTTGCACATCCCTTCTGTGTTTCACCCAGAAATCCCCTGCTAAGAAGTTATCCCATGCCCTCAGTAAGTCACTGAGCTGTGCATCCAGCAGAGAGCCTCTTCACCCCATGTTCCCCGAAATGCCAGACAGACCTCTCAACCTAGCTCACATTGTGTAAGTCCATCTCCTTTCCTTTCTCCGACTTCTAGCTCAGATTTTTTTAAACGTTTTGATTTTATCCCTCAGCTGATAATTATCTTGTAGCTGCCTCGAAGTCTGAAGTGATTCCAGTCAATCTCTTGGGTCAACTGATCAATGGGGCTTAATTATAGCCTAGGGAATGATTGTGATCTGCAAGACTGCTGCTACCTTTTCCCTGACTGTGTTGTGTTATAAATAATGAAACAACAGCCTATACAAGCACGGTCAGGTATAGGGACATATTGTAAGGCTACTTATGGAGCGAAAATCTATATCTGTGTTTATTCTTTTACCTTCAAATTGAAGGTAGTTGTAGTATTTTATAACCCTTAAACAGCCAAAAGGATTCAGATTATTGCAGTTTTGTAGAACTGAATGTCGGGCCCCACAATACGATATTATCACGATACTTAAGTCATGATACGATCTTATTGCTATTTGAAACATGACGAGTATTGCGATAAGATATATCGCAATATATTGTGTTTTTTTTTTTTTTTACCTTTTTTCAACTGCAGTTTGTCTGTTTTATCTATTAAGATACAGTTTTCACTCTGTTCATCTCACTTCAGTTATTTTTATTGCAGCAAAATGGGATTGTCACTCAAGTAGACAGGCTAACCAACACTGTCATAAAAACATAAATGTTGCATCAAGCACCTGACAAACTGAACTGTTTGTGATACAGTCTACATATAGTCCAACTTAACTGAATGCAAACTTGTGTGGACTGGACTACTGTACCGTTACAGGTACTTTGAACAATGCAACTTTTACAAAAAGATTATGCAGTCCCTTCATCTCACTTCAATAATTTTTTAGCAAAATGGGATTGTCAAGCAGACAGACTGACCGACACCATCATAAAAACATAAATGTGCATCATGCGCCTGACAAACTGTTTGTATTAGAGTCTACATTGTATTTGCAATATTAATAGTTTATATAATAAAAGATCAATACTTGACATCTGTGTATCGATACAATATTGCCACGCAAAATATTGCGATACTGTACTGTATAGATTTTGAAGATTGAGGCCAAAACCTCATTAGTCTCAGTACTTGAGAGTTTAAAAATCTGATAATGATACATATCGGTGGATATGGTTTTTCACATTTTATACACACATTTTTCAACAAGGATCCCTTAAATGTGGCCATTAAAGTATTGTGTCCAAGATGTAGATATTCAAGATAAGACATTCTGTATTTCTTTTTACTTATTGGCTTAAATTTGTGCCGATAATAAGTCAGTACAGTGGAAACTGCTTATAGTGATCACAGTTACAGTGATCAACCACTTATATGGATCAAAAAGCTTAGTACAGAATCATTCCTATACAAATGCTGTTTAAATAATTCACTTATAGTAATAAAGTCGTCAGCCTACAGCGTTCATTTTGGGTCTTTTCATACATGACAACATATGTAAAAAAAAAGATATATTTTATATCTTATTTTTATATCAGACATTAATAACCTACAGTTTATTTGTAAGTCTGTGAAACCACCGCCAAGCTGGTTTAGTAGCCTATTTGCACTGCTGAAGTTACTGTATTTGTAAACAGCACAATACTGTTTAAGGCTATAGCCTAATTATAATTTGAACTACAGTAAACTATATTTTATGTACTGTATTATAGTGTATTTGAATTATACACAGTACAGTAATTTGAAAAGTGTTTGAATCAGCTGTACTGTGTTTTGAAACAGTCAATAAAATTTAGTAAATAGCAAAGCTGTCCGTTTCATGACTTTATATTCATGTAATAAACATACAAATGTTAATTAGAAGGTAATCTGCATGAGATATAAGGAAAAAGAAAAACAATTTCATTATAATAATCATCCGCTTATAGTGATCAATTTGACCCAGAGGGGTTTCCACTGTAATATTGTCCTGCATATTTATCATTTTCCTTTTTTGGTGAAAGTATTTAAAAATCTAGTTTGTTTGTTTTTCTAAATGACTGGATTTTCTACATTTCCGTGTAGTCTTTGCACTGCTGGGCCGATTATAATACATTATTTTCATTCCTTTCCTTGTTCTGTACTTTCCTCAGAGATACGTGGTGAGTTTGCTTTGATTATTTAACACGTCACAAAATGTGTCTTTGTACGTTGTTGTGACCGTAGATTTGAATCCTTTGTTTAGTGCTAATCATATACAGTGTTGTCAAGTCCCATCCGCCCTAGCGTACTGACAGTCACTGTTGTTGTTGTGTTTGTCGACTCATGGATACATTTCCTCCATTCATTGTATGTTTTCATTGTTTACTACACACCCAACATAACTAATCATATCTGACTTTGTTGCCACATCCTGATATATGTACAGCAGGTCATCTACTAAAAAATGAAAATTCAGAGATTATAGGGTTGGAAGAAATCCACCTTGTTGGCTTTTACCTCTTTAGTAGCTCGACTAGCTATCAGGTGGAAGGACTCTGCCCCTCCCTCCCACTCACACTGGATTAGAGACATTATGTCCTGTATGAATCTAGAGAAAATCCGTTACACTACCCTGGGAACAGATAGTACATTTTACAAAGCGTGGCGCCCCTTCTTGACGTTTTTTGAGAAACCGTCTACAATAATCTCAGAGTAGCTTTTTTATTTTATTTTATTTTATTTTATTTTATTTTATTTTATTTTATTTTATTTTATTTTATTTTATTTATTTATTTATCTTTTAATTTTATTTATTTATCGACTTACTTTTTCTGTTACTATTACGGTATATAATAGGTATTTTTTCCGTATTGTTGTCTATAACTTTAACTTTATTTATCCATAATTTAAAATATATCTTCTGTGATCAGCTGCAGTTGTCTGTGTGTTTGGTTTTTGAGTGAGAAGATGCATGTGTTGTGACTTGGGTGAGTGTTGTTAAGAAAAACAAAAATTCTTTCCTTGTACAGTTACTGTTTTATTCATTATTGACAATTGATAAAAATACCTTTGAAAAAAAGAAAAGAAAAAGGCAGGGGCATTTGCTGTCTCTTTAACAAAAAAAAACAGTAAGTTAAAAAAACATTTGTTTCCTGTTCAGGCCGCCGAGACCAGTGAACATCACCAATGACTACTCACTCTCCCACTCCATGCCTACATCAGGGAACCCTTACTCCACCAAAAAGTGAGTACAACAGCCGAAACAATGGATGTCCTGGATTTTACTGCAGATCTTTTGAGTCCGCCACGCTCCCTAAAGGCCCTATCCCCTGTAGACTCTCTGACCCACACTGTCTTTATTTTCTTGCCTTTATTTTTAAGTGTGCGTGTGTGGACATTTGTGTATCATCGTGCTTCTTTTTTCTTTGTGGTTCCTTGTGCTGAATTTAAATAGCTTGCCTTACAGCAAGAATAATGTTGTTGAGCAAAGAAAGCCCTTGACTTGGGCGGCTCCACATCTGTTGAAAGGCAGAGGGTAAGTGGCACAGGTGTGCATATGAGAATGCCTTTATAGCTCAAATGCATGTGAACTAATATAGATAATAATCATAGGGCATAAACTGGAGTGCTTATATCGTCCTGAGGAACCAGCTTTCTTATACAGTAGAGGGTCTTACGTTGTTGTACTCGAGGGGCTATTTCACAGACGCTGGATGAAGCATGCATCATAAAGATCACTGGCAATTAGTTTGGAGTGTCTATTACAATCTTTTCATTCACACAGAAATGGGAAATACTAACTGCCAGTTTCCAATATGAGCCGCTTTCAATGTTACCCTCAATCTCCTCTATGTTGAAGCCGTAGCAGTTAAACAGTTTAAATTCCCACACTCATTGTTTATGATGTATGTGAACAAGTATACTCATATATATGAAATGGAATTAACTCTCTAGTAAAAGACCACTGAGCTTCTCTGCACCTGCACCTGATGAAGAAAGTGTTTCTTTAGGGAACACTACTCCCTTTCATAACTCAGGCGTATAGAAAAACATACAGCTGTGATGAGTGAGCGTTCTTTAGGTTATTCTCCATGTGCGTATCGGAGCATCTGACATTGTGGTTACTGTTTGCACAGCCACCATATAGTACAGGGCTTTCAGGTGATGTGCCCTCAGGAGCTTGACTGGCTAGTTTTTGCACAACAATGATACCTGATTACATTCCCAAACTTTATGGCAATAGTTTTAAACAGCTGGAATATTCACTGGGGCACTGCAGCGATTTCGTACTCCACTTCAATAAAGTTGTAGAACTTTTCAGAGATAAATTTTAAAAAGAGTGGTCAAAATCAAAACAGATTGATGCTGAAATATCCTGACTTTTAGTCTCTAATGTTGAAACCTTGGACCCTACATTTTCCATAATGCAACACAGTAAGCTTCATAACAGGTAAATGGTTCATGCCCCCAGTTTGTAATGCAGACTCTCTGTTAAAGCTGCACTAACCAATATTTTTATATTGACAATGGATTAAATGACTATGGTTGTGTCCAAAATTCCACACTAACATGCTATTTAGTATGCTTAAACAGTGTGAGAGAGATATTTAAGTATGTCCGAAACCTTAGTATGAAACCAATAGTACGTGAATTGCATACTATTTCTGGTGAAATATTTCAGTTTACAACACTGGCACTACAGCAGCATAAATATCCCACAATGCAATGCAGTAGTGATGACAACCTTCATAACAGACATTGACGGGCAGGTCTGTTAAATCAATAACGCTTAAATTTAACTGTAAGTATAAGATTTCACTTTGCTAGGCGTGATATATATTTTAAATTAATTCAGACTTTGATTCTAACAAATCATTGTTTGGTCACATGAGGTTGACACTGGTTACCATGGTTACACGTCTCCAACTGGCAAGGAAGTGAAAGTGTGTTTATTCACACAAAAGTATGTTGAACGATAGTACACATATTGGGTATGTAGTGCGTAGTATGCGATTTTGGACGAAGCTTAGGTGTAATGTGAAAGGGGTCACTCGTAGTGCCTCATAGCCATTATTATGAGGTCAATATGCAATAACTGGTATTGAATTTGTTTCTGTTTAATTAGCTTTTTTATTAGCTTGCTGGTTAACAAATTAAAATGCTAATATTTCAGTTTAACTGGCTACAATTTGAAATACTTTACAGCTAAGATTAAAGAAGCAAATCAATAAATAAAACAAGTATAACAAAACAATACGCACTATTTTTAGTTGTTAATTCTGGATAGATAGACTATGCGTTTCTTTGTTATTGCTGCTGTTTTGAGACAAGTTATGGTCACAGATAATTCTACATGGACCCTCCATAACGGCAGTAGGAATGGTTGCAATAGGAGTTTGTGATGCAGGTGGAAAGCCTCTATAAATGTAGGAGCTACATCAGAAAGACTGCATGCTTGGCATATCTTTGGTGGCAGATTGTTTGATTTAAAAATAATAATAATAATAATAGTTTTAATAATAGAGCACTGAGTGAGTGATGCTTGGAGAATGTAAACATGTAGCTTGTAGAGTCTTTTTTGCTGAGCATGTCCTTAATCGTGCTGCTAGCCTTCATCACTGGAGTGTCTCCCAAACATAATATGGCCTTGTTTCTCTCTAGTCACCCATGAATGGCTGCTTTTCAGCCACTCTCCTCCTCTTCTCTTTTGTTGCGTTTTCTCTCTCTGCTGCCTCTCCCCTCTCGTCCTCTGTCCCTCCATTGTCACCTGTGTAATGTCGTGTTTTATGTTTTGTGAAACCCTGCACCGTTCCAGGTTGAACTACAACCTCGATGTTGCCGATAGACTTGCAGACGAACATGCTCTGATTGGCCTCTATGTGAATCTACTCCAAAACAACCCCAAAACATGGTTAGTTTGGTGTGCCGCTGTGTTTGCCAAACACCAGTGGAAACCATGTGCTCTGCTGAACTGCCACCTCGCAATCCTTCACCTTATCCTAACCTTATTTGGAGTGTGTTACAGCCCTAACGCCGCATGCTGTCATCTTTACAGACTAGTCACCTCAACCTTTGACACTTCTGTCAACGCATTGTTGTTACTCAGCTGCAATAATTGTTTGTCTGACTGATTTGTATCCAAAATGGAATCAGAGTTTGTTTCTACCAAGAAATGTATAGAGGTATTTGATTTCAAGGTGAAACAATTTTTTTTTTCATATTTGAGTTCTTAAAGGAACAGTGTGTAACATTTCGGGGGATCTATTAGCAGAAATATCATATAATATTCATAACTACGTTTTCATCAGTGTTTAATCACCTGAAACTAAAAATCGTTTTCGTTTTCGAATTGTTTTTGTTAGCTTAGGATGAGCCCTTCCGTTACGATTCAGCTCGCTAGGGTAAAGGGAAGCAACATAAAACCAGATTTTCTTGGTAAAGTAAAAGTTATTTTATTTACAAGGAGTTCGATTTTTTTTTTAACAAAAGGAGGTGAGGCAGACAAAAAGGAAAAGGGGCTTGCGGGTGCTGTAAAAATCAAAGAAATAAATAGAACAAAAAGAGGACTCTTAAAAATAAGAATTTAAACTTACTAGAAAGAAAACTAAAATTGAAAATAAAACCTCACTAACTATCTTTACAGTCAAAACAGCACCCCTGCACACTTGTGACTGTAAACAAGAACACTCCTACGGTGTTGCAATCAATCAAAAACTAACCTGGCCCACTTTCCCCAATCTACTAATCGAGTACCTCAGTGCACAAAGTTAACAACCACAATTAACAATCTCTATCTCTATCCCCTCTATATCAAGAGGTACATAGGCGAGCAGTTCACATGAAATCCCAGTTGACAGGACTATCGGGTTGGCCAAACATTTGAATCTTCAGCTGGTGATTTTGCCTCCTTGGGATTGGAAGATCAGGTCGTGTGCCGCTCTAATCGGGAACCTCCAGCTCAAAGAAGGGCGGCGCCTCGGCGGGTGGGACCAACCTCTTCTGGGGATCACACCTCCTGATTTACACGCACTACCAGAGCAGATTAGACAAACTAAGAGGTTTCTGGCTGCGGCCATAACACCTTCATATCTACATAGGGAGCAGGTTCTCCATGTTGCTACAGTAGCCCAGAATGGACAAACCAAGCAAGCAAAACAGTCTCATATTTGTCACATTAAAGTTGTATAACTCCAAATGCATAGGGCAGATTAGTTAGTTATTTGGTACCAAATATTTTAAACACTTTAAACTGCTCTTTTCCTCAGATTTGACAGCCTCCTTAGAAGGTATTCTCTAAAATGAGTTTGGACCAGTAAATCTTGTGCAAATTGTTAAAAACAAATCAAGACTGGTTTATCGGCTGACTGGAATATGACATTTTCTCTCCTCTTTTTTGAAGCAACATGCAAATCTGGATGCCTGTATTTTCTATGTGTGTGTGTGCACTAATATGTTTGGGCGTGTGTTTTAATCCTGGTTGCAATATCATCTGCCATATTGGCTATCTGTATTATATTAGCAGCTCCCACATATTTTCCATTGTGAGTGCATTTGAGTGCTTTTACTATATGTGTGCTTGGAAATATAGAACCATATTTTTGACTTTATCAGTGATCATACTGTATAAGTGACCTTTCTGTTCTTTAAATACAAATGATTACTTCAGCTCCACTTTTATGTAATAACCCGATTTCATTCCTGCTTTTGTGGTTTTACATAAGTAGCTTAGCATGATTACGCGGGCCTCTGCTGTAAAAACTTGTGAAGCTTTTCTGCCAGAGAACTAATCTGACTCTTGAACAAACTAAACTTTCCTGGATTTTTCTTGCATAGTTTATATCTCCGTAGCTGTGTAGTGACTGTGTCGTGTTGTGACTCCATTTTCCTCTTGATCAGCTTGCTGGAGAGTAACCATCAAGATGAAGAGCACAGCCTCATCGCCCGCTATGCTGCTAGACTGGCTGCTGATGCTGCGGTGAGATATATATATATAAGACATTTATTGCTCACAATATCGTGGCATCTTTCATCGGTGTCCACTGCCAGAAATCTGTCCTTGATGAGGGTTTAACGTGTGCTGCTACTCCACCTTTGAGGGTTTTTATTGCTGAGATGATGAAGGGGTTTACAGGTGGTGATCATTTCTAACCAGACCCGTATGTTCTGATCAGGTCTTGATGGATGTGATGGTGACTTGACTGTTTTATTCCCCCCTGTGAGATATGAGATAATGTAATAATGGGTGACATCATCCAGAGGTAGAGCCAGCTCACGTGATGTCTCTTGCTTGCTTTCCCCAACAGGCTCAAATGCAGAGGATCCCCACAGACCTCCCCTGCTCTCTGGATACCAACAAACAGCAGCGGCAGCTCATCGCCGAGCTCGAGTGCAAAAACAGGTCAGGGATGACTGCATTGGTGATGCTGTTCACTTCTTTTCTGTTTGTCTCTTCTCTTCTTTTCTCAATTCCACAACAAGAAATTCACCTTGAGAATAAACAGACTCCTGGTCTGACAAAATAAACCTCAAAGCACATTAAGTACTGAAAACTACCATTATTATTATTATTATTAGAAACATTCATTATTTGCCAAGGTAGGATATTTCTTTAGTAAATATTAACATTTTTAAGGAGATAACTAACTGTATGTTTACCGTGTAGAATATAGACCACTGAATATCGGATCATGCAAGTCAAGTCAAGGCAATTTATTTACATAGCATATTTTGTTTTTCTTTCTGTTTTTGTATAGCCTAAACTAAGTAGAAAATGAGTTGCCTATTAGAATATTCTAAGTAAAAAGGGTAGCTAAAATAAGCTTAAACGTCAGCGTACACCTTTTCAGTCAAAAATTAGTATGTGTTTTTGTTTTGTTTGTTTTTTTCCCCAATAATTTAATGCCTTATTGTTATCTATTTTGTATTATGTGCATTCCTTACAGAAAATGTATGATAAGGACTGAAATACATGACTACTACTATTACTACTACTACTACTATATTTCATACACGGTGGCAAATTCAAACTGGCTTTACAAATTGGTTAAAATAAGTAAAATAGGATGAGACAAAAAAGAAAAGATGACTTATTGAAAGTAACAAGTTTAACATTAAAATGACAGCAATAAATAATAGGGAATAATGAAAACCGAAGTGGAGACAAAAGTTCAATTACAGGCAACAGTGAACAAGTACGTAAGTTTTAATGCAGCTATAATTAATATTTTTATTTAATATAAACAGTGAATCAAATGACTACTTATATATGACGGCGGTCACATGTTGTGAGGAACCCACAGAGAATTATCACCCGAGTGTGCAGTTACTCTACAGAGCTTTACTGGCTCACGGCCACACTGTCATGGCTTGAATAGAACGGAGCCGTGATTTATGTTGTTAGTAACACCTGTGCTTTTCATACAAGGCAAAATATCTGTTCTTTTTTCTCTCTTTATTTTTATTGGCAGCCAGATGATTTACAGAAGACATTTACAAATGCTTTACCTCATGCATGTTTTTACAATTTTACATCACAACAAAAGCAAGTGCTTTTTAGGAAAGGAACAAACAAGCAAGAATAAACAAAAAGAAAAAAAAACATCCAGGTTCAAAACCATTTCCATTAGATTAATCAAGACAGCGATCTCTATTATCCAAGGGAATATTTTATACTTTGATCAATTGATTCACAAATATAAGTAATAAAAAAATAAATAAAAATAAAAATAAAAATAAATTGAATAATAACAATGAAAGTATGAAAAATTACACTTTTACTGGTTGCTTGTCATTACTTGTTTTACCTGACATTTCTCACCTTTAAAGTGTCTGCAAAGCCGACGTAAAGAAATAATAATA
Source organism: Adelosebastes latens (assembly GCA_916700685.1). NCBI lineage: Eukaryota > Metazoa > Chordata > Actinopteri > Perciformes > Sebastidae > Adelosebastes > Adelosebastes latens. The sequence continues at coordinate 14,188 of CAKAKR010057833.1, read as the reverse complement.
AAAAAATTCAAGTATATATATATATAAATATTCAAGTTATGCACATGTGTCTCACGTACAGTCTTGTCTTTGGGGTCTGATAAAGTCAATCCACCTTGACCATATAGTGGTAAATTTTTCTTGTTGTATTCGGAGGGAATATGTGAATTATTCCATTGTATATGTTTGATGAACTATGTCTATCCAGTCCTCAACCACAGGAGCTTTGGGCATTGGCCACTTATGAGTTATGGCGTTTTTACATGCAGCCAGCAAAATCATCATAAGGGTTCTATTTTTGGATTTTATATCTTGTGGGATATTGCATGGGTATAGAAGGTCAAATCTAAAAGGAATAGTGGTCTAAAGTGTCTGTCTCATTGTTTCGGGTTTCCGGCCAGCATCTTTATTGTTTTGGTTCTCTCTCACCGCTCTCATAGTGTCGTTTTTGTTGTTTTTTAGCACAAGAAAAAGCACTAAAAACCTACTGTACACTATCTGCTCATCACCAAACGACATATAGGCACTGTCAGCAACTAGCTGGTGAACCAAGTAGAGTATTTAGAAGCTAAAAAGCCAGATATTTCCCTCAGGAGTTACTAAAGACCAAAAAACAGCTGAAAGAGAGTGAATATTGGACTTACATTCATCAGGAGGACACAAACTAACTCTGTATCTGCTAAAACCAAGGCAATAAAATGTTCACAGCTTGTTTCTGGTGCCCCCAAGTGTCCAAAACAACCAGTTATTGCAGGTTTAAGTTCAGATTCAAACAGGGTCAGATTTGGACAGTGTAACAATCATTCGGGAGATTACTCTAAGAATATATGGACAAACCATGTCTGAACTATAACCTGGTCTTATATATGTTTGTGCCTGTCACAGAGAAATCCTGCAGGAAATCCAGCGGCTACGCCTTCAGCATGAGGAGGCCTCCCAGCCGCCACCGGACAGGGGTCAGCAGAACCCCACACTTCTGGCTGAGCTACGACTTCTCAGGTAACTCTGTCTACTTTAGTCTTGCACAATGCAGAGCATTTATAACTGGCATTTTTGCTTAGGCTGCAGCAGAACGCACACATTGTAATGCTTGGCGTTTTCCCAGGCAAATGAACAGCATATGTTAGAGTCTACAGATGCTCATACACGTTTTATTTGACGTGACATTATGGTATCATCACGTTGTTGTTTTCCTCTGTTAGGCAACGCAAAGATGAGCTTGAACAAAGAATGTCTACTCTGCAGGAGAGTCGCAGGGAACTCATGGTGCAGCTGGAGCAGCTAATGATGCTTCTCAAGGTACCGCAGACGTGCCTTTCATCTCTTTGTCTTCACAGCACTCAAATGCAGAACACAGATAAGACGCCTTCATGATTACTGAACGAACACACATTCTGTTTCCTCTGGGGAACGATAAGGTTGTGGTCATTTAGTTTCAAGTCTGGCCAGAATCGGCTCTGTTGCAGTTGAAGTTTGCATGTTTATATACATGGACATGTGTACTGTTGCTTGTATTTTTGGTTTTGTATTTGGTGGCAGGTGGTAAGCAATATGGCTGAAGGGAAGATGATGAATTTCCCTTGTATTACAATTTCTCCCAGCTGTGGCTGATCAATATAAAGCAAACACTGCACTTTGCAGATGAGGAAACATGTGAGCAATTACCCAACATGTCCATTAGAGGGCGAACATCTTTAACAGTCAAGCTCTGTTGAGGCGTGTTTTGTCATTTTTTGACTGTAAAAATTAGCGGTACAGGACATTCACATATAAGATTTAATAGTTTGAGCTATAGATGAAATATCTGCTTTTGTGTGTGATCAAAATCGAAACATATGGGCCTGTTAAACAATCCATTACCAGCATCAGAAACATGTTTAATCTAGTTCAGTGGTTCCCAACCTTTTTCCTCAGGGGACCCCTTTTCTACCATTGTGTAAACTGATGACCCCTGACTAAGTGACATATTTTATCAATATTTCATATTATATTCAATGCATAACAATAACAACAAAGAGCAACTGAGAAACTGTATAATTAACCCAAATAGGGAATGCAATAACTGCAGGAAGTTTGTGTAAAACGAGCGATTTTGGATGAATTTTAATACAATTCTCTGTCTGTATTACTATGTTTTTTGTATTTTACCAATCATTCATACTTAATATGCTTATTTTTTGACACATTCAGGGTTTTCTTCTCCCTGAGGCTTGGCCATTGTTCTATCAGCTCTTTGGTTGTTTTAACTGCGTATTTTTCTAATGCAGGACGAGGCTATTTAGCAGAGCTGTGTGAATATAGAGTGTGTTCTGTTTATATCTTAAATAATCCATCCATTATCTATAACCGCTTATCCTATTCAGGTTCGCGGGAGGGCTGGTGCCGATCCCAGCTGACGTTGGGCGGTGACATTGGTACACCCTTGACATGTCACAGGGCTGACATATTGAGACAGATAACCATTCACGCTCACATTCACACCTACGGGCAAGTTAGAGTCAACAGTTAACCTGACCTGCATGTCTTTGGACTGTGGGAGGAAACCGGAGAACCTGCAAACTCCACACAGAATGGCCCCAACAGTGCTAACCACTGCACCACCGTGCAAACCCTATATCTTAAATATAGGATAGAAAATTTTCATTTAGTTTTCTTCACAGAAATTAATGTAATGTTGAGATATATGTTTTAAAAAAAAGTTGTCTCACACCCCTTAAAATCAAGAAGGCCTCGCAACCCCCCGTGAAGCTTTGGTGACCCCTAGTGGGGGTCGGCACCCCCAGGTTGGGAACCAGTGATCTACTTGGTGTCTAGTGTAGATTTGTGAGTGACATGCTGTGTTTTGATCTTTGTTACAAATACTATTGTTCTGTTGTCAAAAAGTGCCGTCTCTCACATACAGTTTTGTAAATGAAGTCACATATGCTCCTGATTAGCCCTGCTATCCAAGAGTCCAGACAGATGACTTAAGAGCAGGATATTGAGTTTGGGATTATGCTCCATCACACCTTACAAGACAACATGTCCAACCCCCTCTAAAGAGGATAACCTTTGGTGCGAGAATATCCTCCGCAGTCAACAAGACAGCTGAGTTCCTCAAAGCTTCCATAAACTGCTCACTATACTGGCTTAAGTGGAGAGGATATCAATCTAATTAGGCTAAAAGGATCAATGTTAATCCATTAAACTTGCATGAGGAAGCCACATGCTTGTCACGTCCTGGAGGAATTACTGACTGGATTGTCTTTTGTTTAGAAATACTCAATGTAATGCGCCTGTTGTTTCATGAGCCATAAAATATTGTTTTTCAGCTGGAGGAGGAACGAAAACAAGCTGTAAGTGTGAAAACTGTGAAAAAAAGGCCAAAACTACACTTTGATTCAAAATGATTGCGTGTTTGAAGTGAATACTTCTGCTGTTGTTGGGTGAAAACTTTGTATCTGAAATTTAGGGATGCATGGCATTCACCAGACCACACCAACATGTGGTTTAGTCTGTGGGAATAATTGGAATAGTTTTTAGAGATAAAATCTGTTTTAACAGCATTTTGAGTTTCTAACAAATACTGACATAATAGAAAATGCAACTTAAAGCTGAAGTTGGTGACTTTGAGCAAATATGATATTTTTGTAAAACTCACTATATCCTGACAGTAGTGCATGAGACAGATAATCTGTGAAGAAAAAACATGTTCCTCCTAGTGCTCCTAATGGCATTTGCAAGATTTCACAACGCCCAAACAAAAACAACCAATCAGAGCCGAGGAGTATCTACAGCAGCTGTCAATCACTACTCGTGAAACTCGTGAACTCCGATCAAACTGTCAAAGCAAATATGAATCAAGATTCTGTTACTGTAATGTCTATTTCTCGCCTCAAATGTTTTCAGAAACTTCTTGTAGTGTACTGTTAAAGTTTGTGACCCAGTCAGCGGTGCTTGGTTTTGGCTCGACTCTTTTCATCATGGCGGCCGGGTCACAAACTTTCTCATTTCACAGCTAAACAGTACCCTACAAGATGTTTCTGGAAACATTTGAGGCGAGAAATAGGCATTACAGTAACAGAATATTGATTCATATTTGATCAGCGCTGCCTAGTTTGACTGTTTGATCGGAGTTCGCGAGCAATGATTGACAGCTGCATTAGAGACTGCTCGGCTCTGATTGGTTGTTTTTGTTCAGGTGCGGCGGAGTCTTGCAAATGCAGTCTGTTCTCATTCCCAGGGCGTCAAATACTGAAGCTTTGTCACAGCTGTGGCACAAGGCACCCTTTAGCGCCCGTATGAGACACACCAGCCTTTCCATTAACTGCAATGCAAGCACTCAGGGAAAGTGCTTTGGTGATGTAGTTTAAAGAGCCAAAAGACACACACCGGGCGTGTGGGAGGCAAGGTGGATGGGTCCAACAAACAAAAGGCTTTCATCCAGGAGGTCGCAGTTGGTGTCCCGTTCATTAAGTTTCACTTTCACGTTACAGTCATATGTTCGTTTGTGTCCCGTGTTCACAACGTCAAGTCACATTTTCACTGTAAAAACATAGTAATTTAAGCTCAACCATGTTTTTTTTCCCTAAACCTAACAAAATAAATTTTGTTTAATTCACAACATTAATGTGTTTACTGCAAGCGAAAAGTGACGCTGAGGAGTCTGACAAAGCGACAGTATGTGACAAGTTGGGATGAGAACGTGTTGGCAAATGCCATTAGGAGCACAGGAGGACACAGAGGAACATGATTTTTTTTCACAGATTATCTGTCTCTTGCACTACTGTCAGGATATAGTGACCGTTTTATAAAAATAACTTTTTATCATATTTGCTCCAAGTTACCGACAACAAGCTTTAATGACTCCACATATGGTACATTTCTACCATGTGTGTAATTTTTGTTACTTATATAGCTATTGTGGTGTACTTTTAGGACAAGGCCATTCTCTGTTGACTTAAAAAAAACTAGTCAACTGAATAGATTGTAGCTGATTTTTTTTGCGTTTGAGATTCTTTGCCTTGATTTGAGCGCTGCAAAGGAAAAGTTATGTGCTGCATTGCCTGTGGACGGTTTGCTTTGATAAGAAACCTTTTGATTAAGATTATGTTACATTCTTCTTACAGTCTTGCCATTACGATGGGCATGGGTTTCTCTGTTAACTAGTGACAACAGAGTGGCACTAGTTAACACTAAAACGGCCTCTTTGTGTTGCAGACTCAGGGTCCCGGCTCTCCACGCTCTTCCCCCAGCCACACCATCAGCCGGTCGATCCCCACACCCATCCACTCGGACTCTGCCAGCACGACCCCGACTCACACACCTCAGGACTCCCTCATGGGCGTGGGAGGGGATGTTCAGGAGGCCTTCGCTCAGGGTAACACACAGAACAGCATGCATGTGGTTACGGATATGGTGTCCAAAGTATGGTTGGAAGCAAAACGATTTTTTTGTGTGTGTTTTAAAGGTCCAAGGAGAAATTTGAGAAACGATCTACTCATTGCTGCTGACTCCATCACCAACACAATGTCATCACTGGTTAAAGAACTCAATTCAGGTAAAATAATTTAAAAAGTTGTATTTTGCTGTGAGATTTTTTATACAATAGCTGTTTTAAAATGTTTTTTATCCCACAGAGGGTGGAAGTGAGACCGAGAGCATTGCGGATTCAGATTTTGGACGTGGTGACCTATTGGCTACAACCTCTTCAGATCCCTTCTTCACATATAAAACAAGGTACTACTGTAGGATGTGTCATCAACAATTAGTAATACGTAACAATTAGTGTCTTCTTCTACACTTGTAGCTGCTTTAGCACACCTTGCTGCTTCCTCCTGACAGTTTATTTGCTCTGTTGCCAGCTAGTGTTGCTTTGTTTCACACAGATGTGTGTGTGCAAAATACTTAAAATGTCAGGTCATGTCCTACATTTCTATAAACTGTTGATGTGAATCAAATGCAACAGTTGTTATAAGAGATTACAAGTCGATGGGACATCAGCTCTGTTTTTAATCTTAAATAAAGTTGTTTCTTGAAAACAATACTTCATTCCTATTGTTCTTGTCATCCGTCACAATACCTCCAGTTTTCCGGCACACCTTCGATCTTGTGTCTTATTTTAAAGTGCCTGTTATCTGTTTCAGGAGTGCCAGCGCTGCAGAGGAGGAGAGCTTTGAGAACGATCTGGAGCAGCAGCTGGAGGACGAGCTCAAGTTGGAGGAGCTGATAAAGCACAGGCAGGAACCAGACAAATCGTGCATGGTGAGTTCCAGCTTTCCAAGACTGTAAATGGAAGGAGAAGGTGGCATACTGTGTGTTTTGAACCTTGTCAATACTTACTCTAACATGCTGCGTGTGTTTTGGTGGTGTGGTTACAGGTGACGCTGCAGCAGTGACTGCGTTCGTCCAGGTGACTGGTAAGTATCTGAAACGACAATAAAATATCTCCTCAATGTCAGTGTTTCACACACTTTTTTTCTGGGGACCCACTTTTTAAAAATGACAAACCATCGTGGCCCAATTCACAATAGGCCTAATATCTATAAATCGTTAGATGAGCGAATTTGTGCGTAAATGAACGTTCCTGACCATTTTTACTGCCATTTCCACATCACCTTATATAATCTTGAATAAGTAAACCAGTTATTTCAAAGAGATATACGTATGATTAATAACAACTTTGTTTTATGCACGTGTGATTGAAAACATATACACATGTTAAATACTTTATAAATGAGACCAAATAAATGCATTAAGGTGGAGTTAACAGGCTCTTGTTTCTTCAGTTAAACAAACAGAATGTACACTAGCCTTTCATATAGAGTACTACAGGAATGAGTCCTAAAACCCAGAAATGAGTTAGCAATTTCAGCACTTCCGGTTCCCTTGTCTGGAAGTCGATGGGTTTATTGAATGGGTTTTTAGGTAGATACCTGAAATAAGGTCTGTGGTTAACACAAGCTTAAGAGATTTTAATGTTTTGTTCTACGAAATGAAATACGTCAGTAAATACCCAACTTGTGAATTGTGAAGCCTATTTGTGTCTTAAAAAAGGCGTTTGCTAACAAGTGGCTAAATGAGACTATAAAACGTCATCACGCCGACTCGTCCGCTTTTACAGCCTCGTTGTTTATACTCGCGTTCATTTAACCGTGGTGCAGTTTGTTTATAGCCTTACGTTAGCTTTTTACTTCTGGCGATTGCACTCACAAAAATCATAAAAGTAGTGTTCATTTGAGAAGACTGTTTTACAGAACAAAACATGTAAGTATCATAAACGTTTGTTTGCCACAGAGCTTATTTTCTGCAATAATCCAAAACCCAATAGAAAAATCCCATTGGCTTTTTGTCTAGGGAACCCAGTGCGATGCTAACTTCCTGGTTGGCCTACAAAAATACTTCATCCCTGCACCACTCTATTAGATTCAATGTAACATTCAGGCTCCCTCAGTTGGCTCAAAGGTGTACTGCAGATATAAATGTTAAATAAAAGACTATGGAAGTAATTTATTTGGCAACCTTAATAAAATCTCCTGCGACCTAACTGTGGGTCGCGACCAGTCTTTGGGAATGACTGCTCTACGTTACCGGGGTCAGACATTTACTTTCATTCTAGCATCATTGCAGTGTTTTTCATCATATTTTTGTTTTACTGACTCACTACTAACAAAACCTGAACTGAAGGAAGCATTTGCCCACATGTCAGTAATCAGAAACCTGGATAAAGTGTTTAGGTTTTTCTGTATCTATATTTGGGATATGATGTTTATCACTTCCATTACACCGTGCTGTTAGTAACACGTTCTGTGTTCTTAGCAGGTGAGCAATATGAAAAGCGACAATAGTAGAAGACACTGGACGAGACGACACTGGGCTGACGGTACAGAGCACTGAAGATATGAAGAGTTTACGTTGAATAAATGTCTGAATCCAACCATAGAACGCATTTATGTAAAGATCTATTTTTTAACCAACCACATATTTAAGGTAATACTGTGAGCTGATGTAAAGAGATTAATTAGTGAGCTGTCTATTACACCACAGGTGCCATAAAACCACACGACTTTTGGGAATTATTTCTTAATTTTTTGCCTTTTTATATGAGTTGTCAAGCAAATGTACAACTACGCTGTTAGTTCAGGTTGGTAAACCTGATTCTTTCAGATTCCCATGTTCCTGCAAACAGTGAAACAGGTTTAAGTGTTTGTTTGTCTTCTGATTTAAGATGTAAACCTGCATTGGAGTTGAAGTTATACATGATACAATTTGCAATATTTTATAAATGTATACCTCCAAATTTAACCACTAGTCCATAGATTTCTTACAGTTGCTGTCGAGTGGCTTTTATATTGCTTTTTGACTTGTTTTTGGAGCAGGCCGATCAGATAAGTTTGTTTTATTTGATACGTTAGTGATAATAATGCACACATGCCTTAGCTGATTGGATGACCTCTCAAAGGAGCTCATTCAAACTGTCAATGCAGCATGTAGCAAACAATAAAACACACCTGTCTTCATTAAATCTGATGCTGGGAAGTGATTTAATCTGCAGAGGGATATATGTACACTGTCTACATATAAACTAAATCAGTTAAATATAAGATATAGATGGATTGGTTCTGATATCTGGACATGTTTTAAGATCCAGTGGAAAATATGTAACAGAGACTTCCAAATCACTCAAATTCAAAGGTTTACACTGGCCAGGGCATTGAACAAATTGTGTTTACTATCAATGGTTTATGAATTAAGGTCTGATCATTTGCCATTGTTTCATTTGTTAGCGTCGATGCTCTCACACACAAATCTCTGTGTGACTTGCACACCAAACATACACACACTCCTGATGTATTATCTGCGTGTGTGTGAAACTTTACTCAGTCACTTTGGGGGAAAAGTGGCAAGCCAATCTAAAATCATAAATGTGTGAAATATATCTAGTTTGATTTTTGAGCAAGTTCATAGCAGTGATTTTGCATGGTGGTGATGCATAATAAAGTGTTGACACAATATCACAATTTTTTGCCTATGAACTCCTTTTCTCGTTCTTTTTCCATTCCAGACCGGCACACTTCAATTGGCTTGGTTTGGCAGTGCACATTTATTATCTGTCATAAATGCACTGTTGGCTGCCCTCAACCTATTGTCTATAATTCATCACATAGACCCACCATCTGAGGTAACAAAAAAGCAGCCATCCAGCACTGAATCTCACAGTCGTGTGAATATTAGGAGGGAGAATTTTACTCTCTGGCTCAGGCAATATTATCAGCATATGAATTAACTCATATTAGTCTTCATTATTATTAGTATTAGTATTAGTATTAGTATTAGTATTATCAGTACTTTTTAAAGACATCAACACGCTTGTCATTTCCACATTTAAAAGCAGTATTTATAAGATAGATACAGCATCCATCACCAGGTCTTTGCATAAGGGAATGACGTCTTCCCACAATATGTATTTCTTTATCTGGTCCATGTTGTGTCTACTCTATCAGCATATTTAGCAAAGCAGCTATAATAGAGATGAATTTCATACCAAGCCTCTTCCAGATATATTTTGTCTTGTATCAAGTGCATGACTGCACCCTGGTGTTAAAACATGAGGAATGCAGTTGTGTCAGCGGCTGAACATGAGGTTTATGCAATCAAAGATGCAAACTTTGTGCATTGTATTTCCCTCTGTGAAAAACAGTATTGCTCCTTGCATAGAATTGTATTTGGATGATTAAAACAAATTTAATTATATAGGAAGCATTCTTTCACAAATATATCTTTAAGTTGCTGTGTTAGTAAGGTCCTACAAATTCATACGGATATTTTTCCACACAGGAATTTAAAAATTTACAGGTGATCTGATCCTGTAGTGTACACATAATACAAGAGCGGAAAATAACATTTATTATAAATGAATGTATTTTGTCAATTAATTACTATGAAATGTCCATAAATAATAAAGTTATAGTGAAAAATGGCCATCACAAATTAAAAAGGACCCAAGATCCACCTTAAATTGTCTTATTTTGTCTGACCAACTGTGTAAAATCCTCAGATATTCAATTTTAAATAATGTAAAACACAGACACATTTTCACATTTGAGAAGCTGAGATTTAAAAAGTATTTTTTTTATTATTATTATTATTATTATTATTATTATTATTATTATTGCCATTTTTACTTGATTAAACCACTGTAACAATGAATCAACTATCAAAAATAGTTGCTAATTAGTTTTCAGTAGTTCTGTTGATTAACTTGATCAACTTTTTTTCACTCAATTCTCTAATATATTGTACTAAAAATCAGTTTTTAATTTAATTTATTAAATAAATTCAATTATTATTTAATTTATTTAATTTATTTAATTTATCTTATTTATTTTATTTTTAGATATGTCCACGTATTCATCTATATTTTGCTAATTGTCGTTATCCATAGTGATACTTGACACATTTTATTTGGGAAGAAAAATATTTTTAAAAGATGATGGATTGAGTCAATCTTGTGTTTAATAGATATTATTATTATTATTTTTTATTATTATTATTATTATTATTAGTATTATTATTATTATTATTGCCATTTTTACTTGATTAAACCACTGTAACAAGGAATCAACTATCAAAAATAGTTGCTAATTAGTTTTCAGTAGTTCTGTTGATTGACTTAATAAACTTTTTTTTCACTCAATTCTCTAATATATTGTACTAAAAATCAGGTTTTATTTATTTTATTTTAAGATATGTCCACGTATTCATCTATATTTTGCTAATTGTCGTTATCCATTGTGATACTTGACAAATTTTATTTAGGAAGAAAAAATATTTTTAAAAGATGGTGGATTGAGTCAATCTTGTGTTTAATAACTATTATTATTATTATTATTATTATTATTATTATTATTATTATTATTATTAATGTTATTATTAATGTTATTATTAGTAGTAGTATTGCCATTTTTACTTGATTAAACCACTGTAACAAGGAATCAACTATCTAAAATAGTTGCTAATTAGTTTTCAGTAGTTCTGTTGATTGACTTAATCAACTTTTTTTCACTCAATTCTCTAACATATTGTACTAAAAATCAGGTTTTGTTTATTTTATTTATTTTTAGATATATCCACGTATTCATCTATATTTTGCTAATTGTTGTTATCCATTGTGATACTTTACAAATTTAATTTGGGAAGAAAAATATTTTTAAAAGATGGTGGATTGAGTCAATCTTGTGTTTAATAATTATTATTATTATTATTATTATTATTATTATTATTATTATTATTATTATTGCCATTTTTACTTGATTAAACCACTGTAACAAGGAATCAACTATCAAAATAGTTGCTAATTAGTTTTCAGTAGTTCTGTTGATTGCCTCAATCAACTTTTCTATTATATATCAACTATTCTCTAATATATTGTACTAAAAATCAGGTTGTATTTATTTATTTATTTTATTTATTTATTTTATTTTATTTTTAGATAAATTATATTTTTGCTAATTGTTGTTATCCATTGTGACAAATTCTATTTGGGAAGAAAAATATTTTTAAAAGATAAATATTTAATGGTTTGAAAAGATTTCGCGTGTCTGTGATAAAAGTGACACAGTGACACACAGAAGAGCGACAAGACGGAAAGCTGTCGGCTGTTCCGAATGATCAACGCATCAACGAGTGATTGGTTAAACTTACGACAGATGTCACCAGCGGACCAATCAGCTGCGACACCGTTGACGCGTTGTCCAATCAGCTGCCCGCTCTGAGCTCATCGTACTAGTAGTGTTAACGGGGCGTTTGAGGGTGGGGTGACTCAGCCGGAAAACAGCGATTTTAACACCTTGTAACCTGCGGATCGGAGTTCATTGGTGAGTCTCACTTGCTTTGCTGAACAATTACAGTCTGTAATGTGTCTTGAGACGTGCTGTATGGTGTTTAAATGCCCAAACCGGAGCGTATTTACGTGTCAGCTGGTGATTGTTACCCAGGACAACAGGGCATATGTCGGCTGTCACTACTCTGACAAAGTGTTGGCAGGAACAACATTAGCTTACTGTAAGTTGGCTGGTAGCTGAACAAGATGTACTACCGGCACCGTAAGTAACGTCTGGCTTTGGTGAAACACTCTTGTTTTGTTGCTCTACCATTGCTTGACTGTGTAGTAGTAGCACTGCTTTCCAATCATTGTGTCTCATTTAACTGTCATGAAGCTGAGTTAGCTTCATCCACTACTGCTGCTAGCTGCTTCTGTTTCAGAGTTGATTTAAATTCCCAGAAATTAGCAAGATGTGGTGTTTTTCCTCAGTTAAAGCTGATTCTGAGCAGTGAGGTGCACTGGGGGACATAGGGGGAGACCATGGACCACCTTGGTCTTTTGTCTGGGGGTGCAAAATTGTTCCTTTTATGGCTAAAGAAAACTTTACACACATGTTGCATTTAAAATAATGGCTTTCAAGATAACCAATGTAAGGTATAAGAGATCAGTGCTCCCTCCTCTCTGGTCCTGGCCCTCCTTGTCCTCATTTTAGGTTAGGTGTGAGGTTTCCCTGACCTGAAAGTGTTCGTGCACACCCCTGACCTCCTTTGTCTTTTGTCTGGAGGTGCAAAATTGTTCCTTTTCCTTTTATGGCTAAAGAAAACTTTACTTTACACACACATGTTGCATTTAAAAGAATGGCTTTCAAGGTAACCAATGTAAGGTATAAGAGATCTCCCTCCTCTCTGGTCCTGGCCATCCTGGTCCTCATTTGGGTTAGGTTTGAGGCTCCCCCTGACCTGAAAGTGTTTGTGCACACCCCTGACTCTGCAAAAAATATTATGTACCCTGAATAGTATGCTTAAATCCATTACCAACATGAGTTAGCTTCATCCACTGCTGCTAGCTGCTGCTTCTGTTTTATTTGAATATTGAGGGCTGGGTGTGTTGGGTGGAGCTGCCACCCCTCACCCACCCACTTGATCGTCCAGTGCAAGATAAAGCTTGGTGGGATATGAATGGAGAGAGCAAGCACAGCACTGTTTTTACTCTAATGGAATGAGCTTATGTACAATGGCCCAATGATTTATTATTTAAAAGAATGGCTTTCAAGATAACCAATGTAAGGTATAAGAGATCAGTGCTCCCTCCTCTCTAGTCCTGCCCCTCCTTGTCCTCATTTTAGGTTAGGTTTGAGGTTCCCCTGACACTGAAAGTGTTTGTGCACGCCCCTGACTCTGCAAAAAATATCATGCACCCTGAATAGTATCCTTAAATACAAATAGCAAACATGTTTAAGATAAGATAAGATAAGATAAGATGAACCTTTATTAATCCCCGGAGGGAAATTCAGGTGTCAAAGCAGCAACATCAGCAAACATCAGCAAACAGAGTGAAACACAGGAGAGGTAAAGGTATGCAAAAATTATAAAAACAATAATAGAGATATAAAAGAGAGACAGAGTGAATGGATGAACATAGTGTGTACAGTCCGTCAATAAATAAATGTAGTATGTACAATAAATAAATGTAATAAGTACATATGTGCAGTCTATAAAGTGGGATGTATAGTGTAAAGTAAGTGTAAAGTGCGCCAGTGGTTAGAGTCCAAGATGGTTGCAGAAAGTGCGTGTTTAAAGTTCTTAAAGTCCTCCTAGTTCTCATATTGGAGTCAGCCTTGGTTGTGGAGCCTGATGGCTACCAGCATGAAGGACTGACCCAGGCGCTTTGTGTTGTGCCGAGGGGGGGTGAGTCTGTGGCTAACCTGCCCAATGCTGCAATTCAGGGTAAACGCTGACATCCTTGCTATGTTTTATTTGAATATTGAGGGCTGGGTGTGTTGGGTGGAGCTGCCACCCCTCACCCACCCAATTGATTGCCCAGTGCAAGATAAAGCTTGGTGGGATATGAATGGAGAGAGCAAGCACAGCACTGTTTTTACTCTAATGGAATGAGCTTATGTACCAACGGCCTAATGATTTATTGTAGAATAGAATAGAATAGAATAGAAACTTTATTGTCATTGTCACGAAAACAACGAAAAACAGTTTAGCAGCTCTTTGCAGTAAAAAAACAAACATTAAAAACAACCATAAAAACATTCAAATCACAAAAGACAAATAAATAAGTGGATCATCCTAAAGTGCAGGTGCCATGATTATGGTTCAGCAGCTAGTGTCTAGTGTCCTCAGCCTTTGGGGGGGGGGGGTTCTACACATTTGACAGCCTGTGGGTAAAAGCTGTTTC
>CAKAKR010057832.1:11395-25399 GCA_916700685.1 Adelosebastes latens | reverse complement strand
ACCTTAAAGGGAGATTTGTCAAGTATGTAATACTCTTATCAACATGGGAGTGGACAAATATGCTTGCTTTATGCAAACGTATGTATATATTTATTATTGGAAATCAATTAACAACACAAAACAATGATAAATATTGTCCAGAAACCCTCACTGGTACTGCATTTAACATAAAAAATATGCTCAAATCATAACATGGCAAACTGCAGCCCAACAGGCAACAACAGCTGTCAGTGTGTCAGTGTGCTGACTTGACTATGACTTGCCCCAAACTGCATGTGATTATCATAAAGTGGGCATGTCTGTAAAGGGGAGACTCGTGGGTACCCATAGAACCCATTTTCATTCACATATCTTTAGGTCAGAGGTCAAGGGACCCCTTTGAAAATGGCCATGCCAGTTGTTCCAACGCCACAAAATTTACGCTTACGCTAAAAATGTTGTGCAAGTTCGGAGCGTTATTTAACCTCCTTTGTGACAACCTAGTTTGACATGGTTGGTACCAATGATTCCTTAGGTTTTTTCTAGTTTCATATGATACCAGTATCTTCACTCTAGCTTTAAAACTCTAACTAACGCGTTATTATAGCCCTAATTCCGCTATTCCACCGTTGTCTTCCGGCAACACGTCACCTCGCCAGATTTCAGAACGAGACTTCTCCTTGAGCGAGACTCTTTCCATAATGTCAGACACTTATAAAAACAATCAGAGTCTGTCATTGCAAAAACAAACCCTTCTAGTGGACGTAACTGATGGTGCCAAATTGCCCCGTATATGATGATATATGATTACATTCATCAGCGCTCTCCCTCAATACTGGAGTGATTTCAGAAATTGTTGTCCCTGTTAGTCACCTTGATGCAAAAACATGGGACAATAGGGTTGAAAAATACCAAAGTTACCCATTAAGTGAAGCTTTTACTGTGCAGTGTGAAAATGCTGAGTGTGAGCCTTACAGGTTGTGTTGATGCCCTCAGGTTTTAGAACTGTCCGGCGCTGCTGGGGTCGCACTGCAACAGGCGGACGATGGAGGGGTCGCTCTTCGCTCCTTTGATGAACTCCTCCAGAGACAGCTTACCTAAAAACATACATACATACAACATCATCAGCACAACGTTAATGACCTCCCATTTTAACAACACGCAGCAACACTGCCTTCCAACACATTACTGGGAGACACAATCTGTTCAGAAAACAGCAAATGACAGTAATTACTGACACAGACAGAATGATGGTGTGTTTTAGCTCTTCACTAAATGTGTTTCTGTTGGATCTCTTCTCTAATTAGCCGGTTTACTCATTCCGCTGTAAAATGGGACTTATATTCTCTGCTTTATAGTCTACCCCATGCTGTGACGAGGCCCTGTCCATGTTGGTACAATTCAGTGGTGAACCAGGGCGTAGAAAACCTTAAATAACTTTAAACCCGAACAGGTATCCCGACTGACTTTATTGTCTTTCAGAAGCTGTAGCTAGCATGTCGGGAAGGAGGCTGAATAACGCTCCAAAGTTGGGCTATATTTTTGGTGAGGAAAAACTGGCATGGCCATTTTCAAAGGGGTCCCTTGACCTCTGACCTCAAGATATGTGAATGAAAATGGGTTCTATGGGTACCCACGAGTCTCCCCTTTACAGACATGCCCACTTTATGATCATCACATGCAGTATAAATGTGTTATTTTCGCCTATTCTAAAATGGTGTATTTGAATATTTCTGCATACTGGGGTCCCTAAACAGTCTTGGAATTACATAAATTGTGTATCACTGTAAAGCTGAGACTCTTGTGGATCGAATGATCCCAACTGTATTTATTTGTGATGATGTTAGTCCCCATAGTAGTCATTTCATTGTAGTGGGACCATTTTTTGAAACGTGACCTCACTGTATAAAATGAGCTGTGGTGACCTCTAGGATAATCACAGCCTCATGAAACTTTACAGCCACAAACTAAAGACCTAGAGCATTCAGAGGATGGATGGCTTTCCTAGCTAGATTGACAATAAGGGGGTTTCTGAGCAGTTTACACAACAGAAGTGCTCACCATCTAATCGTCGACAAATACAATTCTTGCAAAACTCTCCAAATGTCAAAAGTTTTGATTCCGAATCACAGCATGGCTTTTTCTATGATGTTCCTCAAGGTCTTGGTGTCTTAATGTGGTATTTTGGAGGGATTATTGATCATTTTGATCAATTCCCGAGTGGTAAAGAATGGTTAAATTTAGCACCAAATATGTGTAACAAATGGTATCAACCCAAAATTGCTGCAACAACTTATGAGACATAATAGAGCATGGGGATGGCCATCATACATACAATTTATTCTAATTAATTAATTAATTAATTAATTCATGTTTATTTCTGATTAAAGACTAGAAGAACTTGATACTCAGTGCTGAGCTGCATCTCAAATTAATCTTCAGGTTCCAGCTTTCAGATGATGTACACCACTTCTATGTGACATCTACTGTTGACCTGCTATCTCCCCTAAAGACCCCCTGTACCCCCCCTAAAAAAGACAAAAACTGGGCTAATGATGGTCTCAGAGGGTTTTAGTGAGATGATAACAGAACATTCATTTCAAAATTAATCTTATGATTCTTTATGACTGTTCTCACAACCTGAATCGGTGCATCCTACTGATGCTCCATTGCTCACCAACAGGTGGCGGTGTTGTTCTCTCACCCTCCTAACAGACAGATGGACACAAGATGCCGCTCTACAACTTGCTCACTACTGTCATTAGAAGAAGCAAAAGAAAGATGGCACATTTGTTCAAATTTGTTTGTTCTGCTGTCACTTTTCTCCCAGTTCCTCTTCCCTCCACCTCCTCCTCCTCCTCTCTCTCTCTTCCAACCCACTCCTCTTTTGCTACGTCTTCTCCTCCTCCTCCTACCCACACTACTCACTAAATCCTCATTGTCCATCTCTCTGCTCCTCCCATCTTGTTTCTATCTTGTCTCCTGCGCTCAGGATGTTTGCGTTTCCATGACAGTACAACTGTGTGTGACTGAAGTGTGTGGTGTGTGTTTGTGTGACTAAAATTGCAGGTCGGGTGTGAGTTCTGTTGTCAATGGACTGCTGCTTCAGGCTGGAGGGCTCTACAAGTGCCTCTGTGACGGAGAACCAGGCCGGTTTGTACAATGACAACAGCTGCCGGCCAGCTAACCAGGTGGCAGTGACAAGCCGTTCAATACATTTGCAATTTAAAAATGCCTGTTGTGTCCCATTTCACTGAAACCAATCAATCAACCATTCATCAAATCAATTCCATCAGGTGTGTTTGTTATTATTTTGGCGTCTTGGTAGAGAAGCAAAAGGGGATTTAAAAGGCTTTGTATGTCAAGTCAGGGGAAAAGTTAGAATCATAAATATCTTCAAATATTAGGGCTGGGACGATACACTTATCTCCTGATTCAATACTATCACACAGAGCAATTTTCTTGACTCAAAATGACCAACAAGGTGTTTTAAAGTCAGTTTTCCCCATCAACTACCCCCACTTCAATGTTAGCCTACCGTCTCTGTTGGTGTCCATCTGCCTGAAGATCTTCTCCGTCCTCTTCTCAGGTGTCGACTCGTCCTCAGGCATCTTCATCACAGAGGACACCATCTTATAGATCGCCTACAAAAGGGACACAATGGAGGTCACATAATCAGATAATTACAATCAGATCACAGCTCTGTGGACGTCCATGACTTTCTGACTGTATCAGATGTGATTTTGCTACCATTCATCTTTTATTTTTGAATGTTGGATCTTGAACTTAATGTATGTTAACTGGATGGACCTCACTGAGGTCGAAGGAGGAAGATTCACGTGTACCTTTTCATCTATAAAGCCATCCTTTAAAAACGTCCTGTCTACCTCTGTAGAAAGCTTTCTCCGTTTCTAACAGCTAAAGGCCCTGACACACCAAGCTGACGGTCGGACATTTTGGGGCCGTCGGTGAGCGTCCGTTGGTCTAGTTTTTTTGGTGTATCCCGCACCGTCGGCTCTTGTCTGCCCGTGTCGGAGGTTTTTCGGCCGATTCAGCATGTTGAATCGGCGGCGACGGCGCACGTTGCTGAGAGAAATCCCTCTGATTGGCTGGTCAGCTTAAACGAATCAGTGCGCGAGAAGAGAAGCGGAAGTGAGGAAAGCAAGCCGACGAGTAAAGTCACACAGAAGGCTCTTCTCATTTTTCATCTTCATCTCATCTCATCATTCAAATACACGGATATTTTCACAACGACATGGCCGTCTAGAATGAAGCTAAGCGGTGAGTGAGAGTGGTGTGAAAATGGTCGGCAAACGCCGCTTTATTTCATGAATGTATCATAACAACGGCTTGTATGTCCGCAGTCATCGGTCTTCCGGTTTCCCATTTTGAATGATGAATACAGACTAGCGCCACCTGCTGGTGTGGAGAGTTATTTCATTTCACGCAGGCTGCAGAACGTAAGTGGTTGTTGGCCGTTGGCTGTAGTCTTTGCAGTGTGTTCAGGGGCAACTTGTCGGCCAAAACAATGGCGACATGAGGCGACAACAGGCGGCCTTCATCGCCGCTAGTTCTCTGATGTCGGGTTGGTGTGTCCCCTGTATATCTCACTGTGTGGGTCTCATTGGGATCATTTTTATGTGAGGAAACATGAGGTCGGGGATCATCATGACTTAATGAGTGTAACAGAGTTGAAGCACTGAATTCTATATGGCTAAAGAAGCTGTATTTATTATGGATCAGCCTAATAAGGTCAGATTCTGCACTGATACCGGCCCGTCATATCAGATGGTCCATCCCTGATCCAGAAACTACAGAGACTACAGAGACTGCTTCACTGTTGTGCGATTACATCTTCGTGGTTTAGGTAGGGACGGGTGGAGACCAACACACGCACAATCCCTCACAGACTATTTATCAGTGTTGTGTCTCCTCTGCTCCCTGTTGCATTGCAGGCTGTTTGGCAGTAAACAGTGAAATCACAGCCCACTCTCTCAGTCTCTAATAAGGAGGCGGATTTGAGGGGAATGGGAGCTGACATGTGAACAGAGGAGGGCTGATTGTGATTGCAGTGCAGCGGGAGCTTTAAATAGGTGCTGGTTATGCCTCCTATTACACAGCAGCAGGGCTGCTCAGCTCCTGGGTCAGCGTGGAGCCGAGGAACAAGCAGCAGCAGCCACGCTTAATATCAGTCTTCATTTCAGTTTGGAGCCGGGTCTGTTATTAATCACAATCCTTCAAACAGCTGCGAGTGTTTAGTACATTTAGCCAATATTGCATGTTGGGGATTTAGCTGCTGGTCTAATCCAGAGCAACGCAGTGGAATAAGATTAAATTTCTAAATCCCAAAATTACAAGCAACCAATAAGAAGTGAAACGATCTGGAGCTTATAGCCCTCTCAATATTCCCCACTACACACAGAGCTGTGGAAACAGTTAGAGCCAAAGAGAGACAGGAATTCTTCTTATTCCTCCCTCTGGGCCATAGAGCTCCATTTTTGTCATAAACCTATTAAAACTAGCACTTTCAAAGTTAATGCCACAAATTTCTTTAACACTATCGACCTTTCGGAGGTTGTAGCTCAGTTTTAAAGCTAGAGTGAAGATACTGGCATCACATGAAACTATAAAACCCTAAGGAATCCATTGGTACCAACCATGTCATACTAGCTTCTCGCAAAGGAGGCTAAATAACGCTCCAAACGTGCGCTAAATTTTGGCAAGGAACAACTGGCATGGCCATTTTCAAAGGGGTCCCTTGACCTCTGACCTCAAGATATGTGAATGAAAATGGGTTCTCTGGGTACCCACGAGTCTCCCCTTTACAGACATGCCCACTTTATGAATATCACATGCAGTTTTGGGGCAAGTCATAGTCAAGTCAGCACACTGACTCACTGACAGCTGTTGTTGCCTGTTGGGCTGCAGTTTGCATTGTTATGATTTGAGCATATTTGTTATGCTAAATGCAGTACCTGTGAGGGTTTCTGGACAATATTTGTCATTGTTTTGTGTTGTTCATTGATTTCCAATAATAAATATATACATACATTTGCATAAAGCAGCATATTTGCCCACTCCTGTGTTTATAAGAGTATTAAATACTTGACAAATCTCCCTTTAAGGTACATTTTGAACAGATAAAAAAAAAAAATGTGCGATTAATCTTGATTAATTACGGACAATCATGCACAATTAAATATTGTAATCGATTGACAGCCCTAGTGAATACAATTATATAAAAAAAAAAACATTCTCAAGGGGTCATCATGAAAACTTGATAACAGTCCCCAACAAATGCTCTACTTCCTGCTGACTTAGTAACCTTTGCTAAAATTTACAAGACTTCAACTCTATATTTGTGACTCTTTTTGTGTCTTCAGTAGGAACCAATGGGATTGGGTCTGAGTGCCACAGACAGGATAGGGAAGTCAGAAAGTATTGAGAAACAGACTAACACACTTGGGTGTTCTCATGGGATTTGTTGACAGTTAGAAAACTATAGAATAACACCAGGCTTAGCGCAGCGGCCTGGGTTCGAATCCGACCTTATCATGACCATCACTATCACTATCAAATAAAGGCAAAAAGTCCCCAAAAAATAAAATCTAAAAGGATTAACACCAGCCTTGTCCTTTAACACAGCCAGTCTTTTAGATAGCATATCTGAGGCGGTTAAAATAACAGGCAGAGGAACTCTCCTGCACTATAAGTACAGCCAGTGTTATGCAGGATTGATCCTTTTTTTCCCTGTATCCACAGACCACAACCTTTGTCTTAATTGGATGTGTCTTTCTTCACACATGACACCCTGCCAGCTGATGCATCCTCCCAGGCTGATTGTCTGTCTCCATCTCCCCTCTCACCTGCTCCTACCACAGATTATCTTTATTTCTTTCACATATATATTTAACAATGAAAACTGCCTGGACATCCTTTATCTGACTTGCACGTGTATTTTTTTTTACTAGGGCTGTCAATTGATTAAAATAGTTAATCACGATTAATCACAAATCGCACATTTTTATCTGTTCAAAATGTACCGTAAAGGGAGATTTGTCAAGTATTTAATACTCTTATCAACATAGGAGTGGGCAAATATACTGCTTTATGCAAATGTATGTATATATTTATTATTGTAAATCAACAAGCAACAACAGCTGTCAGTGTGTCAGTGTACTGACTTGACTATGACTTGCCCCAAACTGCATGTGATTATCATAAAGTGGGCATGTCTGTAAAGGGGATACTCGTGGGTACCCATAAAACCCATTTTCATTCATAGATCTTGAGGTCAGAGGTCAAGGGACCCCTTTGAAAATGGCCATGCCAGTTTTTCCTCGCCAAATTTTAGCGCAAGTTTGGAGCGTTATTTAACCTCCTTTGCGACAAGCTAGTATGGCATTGGTTGATTCCTAAGGTTTTTCTTGTTTCACATGATACCAGTATCTTCAGTCTAGCTTTAAAACTGAGCCCGCTACACCCTCCGAAAGATCGATTGCGTGAATGTGTTAAAAAAAACGAGTGCTGTTAAAAAGAATTTGCGTTAACGCGTTATTATCACGATAACTTTG
Organism: Adelosebastes latens; assembly: GCA_916700685.1. Taxonomy (NCBI): domain Eukaryota; kingdom Metazoa; phylum Chordata; class Actinopteri; order Perciformes; family Sebastidae; genus Adelosebastes; species Adelosebastes latens. The sequence continues at coordinate 17,846 of CAKAKR010057832.1, read as the reverse complement.
ACAGCCCTAATAACAACATAATAAACAACAACAAAACATCGGTATCGGCCCGTAATTTTGCAATCGGTGCATCCCTACATAAACGGTATTACCTTCTCTCTACACCTTAACCACATCAAATAATACAGAGAGAGTCAGACAGTAGAGTTTAAGAGAGACAGAAAGGAAAAGATTGAGGGAGGTCGTCCACCGGTCACAATCACAATAAGGTTTATCGCCAAGTAGGTTTTCACATACAAGGAATTTGCCTTGGTGTTTTGATGCATAACAATAAACATAGTAAGAGAAAATAAAAATAAAAGCAAGTACTGCAAAGTCAAGAAACACAGATATGTAACAGAAAGTTGCTGAGACTTATTTGTGCCGACAGAGCCAGCTGAGCACCGTTTGCAGTAATAAGCACACATGCACAACATGCACACAGTGTCTCGCCTCACCCTCACACAAAAGATGAATGCGTTTCCCATGGCGACTTTATCTGCCTGAGCAGTGATCTATTCATCTAACCTGCTATTCTGCTCAATCTCACTAAATTACCGGTATGATTGCTCTCGCCCTCCTTTTTGCCAATCGAGACAATGAACTTCCCTCTGTGCCCGTCTGCTCGGCTGATAGCGCCGCGTTTCAGATGAAAGGTTAGATATCAACTATTGGTGGAGTGGATGAGACGCTTTTATCTGTCTCACGGAGTTCAGATTTTGTCATTATCTGGAGAAGATGAGCCGGGCTGGCTGCGATCCATCTCGTTCAATTACTCCCACAGCAAGGCTAATTATGAGCATCACCAGCATTTACACACTCTCTGCAGGAGAGACCATTAGCTAGCTGGAGAGAGCCGCGGCGCTCGGTCGCTACGCCAAATGGAGGTTTGTGAACAGAAAACATGGAGACCACTGTGGGAGGAATGGCACGGTCTTGGGTGAAGCATTTGCAATTGATGGTCACAATAATACTGGTGTGGTGGATAATATCCCTGACAGAGAGAATAAATATGCCATTTCTAAAGATTTGTTCATTCTTTAATACGGATGCGGACTTGCACATGCTTCCATTCATAGTACAATTGGGGGTCTGTATAAGCAGATGCATTCCAAATGTGCACTTTACAAGATGGCAACCTCACAACAGCAAGAGGAAGAGCCCCTTTATTATTACTAGGGCTGTTAAAGTTAACGTGATAATAACACGTTAACGCAAATTCGTTTTAACACCACTAATTTTTTTTAACGCATTAGAGCAACTTGTGAGTTTTAGGTTGCAAGGTGAAGATACTGGCATCATATGAAACTCCATGGGTACCAACCATGTCATGCCGGCTTCCATTGAAAATGACTCGTAGAAAGTTGAGGTGTCGCTTGTAGTGTGAACGCAGCTTTAGGGTGAGGAGGTTGGTACGTCAGGGCTTCTGGTACCTACGGCTGGGATGATACACCTATCTCCTGATTCGATACTATCACGATACTTGGGTGCCGAATCGATATATACTGCGATTTTTACATATTGTGATTCTACAAGAATTGCGATTTGATATTACGATTTATTGCAATATTGATTTATTTACTTTGGAAAAATGTTTGATTTTCAGCATGTATGTAGTCAGAGATGTCCTGAAGTCAAATATATCAGTCATGGTCAGGAATTCTTTTTTTATTTCCAGCAACCCAAAAATCAAAGAATAAAGACATTTCCCTCACAAATTAGTGGTATTTTCTTTTTAATTTATAAGGGACGTGTAATGTTTTATACTTCTAGTGAATATAATTCATCAATCTTATTTCCATATATGTATTTTGTATGTACATTTCCCTTTGTTAACACCTTATTTTGAAAACCGGATGTAGTTACACGTGCATACTTCTGCTAATTTCGCCAAGTTCGTCGCTAGCTCTTATCGTCAGCTCCGGTCTCTTTATACATCCATGGTCAGGAGGTCATGGAGATGAGAGTAAACCCATACTTTACTGTATGTGTAGTGTTTACCACGTTGGATTTAAAATGTGAGGGTGCAGGTCGTATCCACGGAACACCTCCGCCGTTTTCTACTTTTTCCGTTTTGGCTCGCTGCGGCCGACTGCTGTTTGTTTTGGTTGACGAATACGGAACGGATATGACGTCACGTTATTCCGACTACAACAATAAAAGCGGTAGCTTCCTTTTACCTCCGCATAGACTCAAATGAAGCAAATATGTTGATTCTGGCATTTAAATATCTATTTTAAAATCGTAAAAAAAATTGCGATACATAGGTGAATCGATTTTTTTTTCCCACCCCTAATGCAAATGTGCCATGGCTTGCTTAACAGCATGCAGCCCCTATGAAAACATATACTATGAGGTACCTGTTTGCATTCCTGCAGCAGCTTTTTTGATCGAAATGCTTCTTGTCCAAAGAACTCCATTTATCAAAGTTATTGCTTGAAAGGGAACAGGGAATTCAGTTCTGCAAATGAATTTGACGCTGTTATTGATGGGTAATGGCTCTAGTTTGATGAGGATGTCTGTCGGTGGCGTTTCAAATTGAACGCCGACCGTAATACAACTCCGAATTACACATCTATTGATGCAAACAATGCACTCGAATGCGGTAATTGTGGGTCTACAGATGCAGATAATAGGAATAAGCAACCATTCAATAACATTATTAGTATGCATGAAGCTGCGCGTGTGTCTGCTGCTTTGTGTTTATATTTATACCTATTATCAGCGCTCTTATCTGTCTGTCTATGTGTCTCTCTGTTTTAGGAGATGTACTCCAAAGGTATGATCCTGGTCAGCGCTCTCAGACAGGTGCGAGGACTGGGTGACAACAAGTTTGAGGTGGTCACCACCCTTCGGACCTTCGTATTCCGGGCTGAAAGAGAAGGTACAACAAGCGCAGTCCTCTATCAGCTCCTCTTTCTGTTTTGGTCAGTCTGCCTCTGTCGCTCTAACAGTCTGATTCCCTGTCTAGCTTTGTTTTCCTCTCTCTTTCTTTCCCTCCCCCTCCCTTTTTATGTTTGCTTCTCTCGTCTCTAATTCTCGCCTCAATCTCTCTAAATGTGGTAATCTTCTGCCTCACCTCTTTCTCTCTTTTTGTCTCTTTCTCCGCATGTTGTTGTTTCTCTTCCATTTCTCTCTCACAGGGCATTTTAAGAGTGATTAGAGGTTTTATTGGTACCCATATGTCAAGAAATAGTTCCACATTTTTGGGAAATTTGCCTTCTTTCAGAGCGTCATATGAGAAGATCAGTGCAGAGTTGGGGTGTTTGGCTTAGCTTAGCATGAAAATTGGAGGTAATCTGAAACAGCTTGCCTGGCTCTGACCGAATAGAAAAAAAATACAACTTCCAAAATCTGGAAAGATCACTAATTAACATGTTGTATTTTTAAAGTTTGTGGTTTTAATGGGAGTTATATGCAAAAAATATTAGCTAACAAACAACAGGGACCGAAGTGCGCCGAAAACTTTTGGTACCATTGTACCCATGCTAACTGACTACCTGGGAGACCCGCGCTATCTGTTGCATCTGTTCATGTACAGTAGGGATGCACTGATACCACTTTTTTTCAGACCGAGTACAAGTACTTACATTTGGGTACTCGCCGATACCGACTACCGATACGAGTACATCTCTGTGCCAAAAGACCCTCGTTAACAGCCAGCTGGAGGGTGTGAGCGACACACGACAGGCTGGGGAGTCCCGAACACGAGGTGGTGCGCCACAACCGGCTCTAGGTCGGCTTGGAAAGGCTTGGGGAGAAGGTGGCTTGCGGACTGTCCTCAGTGCGCCCCAACCGCGTCGTGCCGCGGCCCAGGTAAAAAGGCGCCAGGGGTCTGCGGCGGTGTCGGCAACCCACCCGACCCGCCTTGAAACAAGGACCAAGGAGTCTAACGCGCGCGCGAGTCAAGAGGGTGCAAGCAAAACCCTTTGGCGCAATGAAAGTGAGGGCTGGCGCGCGCCGGCTGAGGTGGGATCCAGGCCCAGTGGGGTCGGGCGCACCACCGGCCCGACTCGCCCGCAACGTCGGGGAGGTGGAGCGTGAGGACCCGAGAGATGGTGACGAGAGGTTAACGTTGCGCTGCTGTGATGTGGTTTCGGTGCTGTTGTATCGGAGCCGTTTTGCGAGTAAGAGTACGTGAGCACAGTATCAGACCCGATACCCGATACTGGTATCGGTGCATTCCTATAAGACAGCTTAAGTTAGTTAGCCTGTTTTTTTTTTAACTTTGGAGAGAGCGGGCTAGTTATTTCCCCCTGCTTCCAGTCTTTATGCTAAGCTAGGCTAAACAGATCCGGACTCCACCTCCTTACTTAACGCACATTTAAACTCATTTCATTTCACTCTCAGAAAGAAAGCAAATAAGCATATTTCTCAAAATGTCAAACTATTTCTTTAAAGTATTATTTTCCGAATAGTTTCTTGTAAATGCTCTCTGAATATTACGCTGTGTAAATGGGTGTATACATTGGTGCCTAGGGAGATCTTGGTGGCAGTAATGACCCTGTCTGATCCTATGTTATTAAAGGGACAGGCTGCATAAAAAATTAACAAATTCTCAAATCTCCCGGGAATCGTCCTTTAATAGTCTCTTACTCTCTTCATCCCTCTGTCAGACGAGACGGAGTTAAGAGTCGTCTCTGCTTATCGTCTTTTCAGCTGGAAGCTTTGTCTGCGTCGGCCGTAATGAGAGGGGAAAGAGACACTTTCCGCTCCTTACCTCCTGCTTGATGGCGGTCTCATTAGGCTGCTCGGGTCAAACTGCTCTTTCACTAATCGAGGGTTCGTCTCTGGGGGTCAGATGTTGGCCGCCCTTTGAGTCATGTGGATGAGTGAGATCGAAGAAAGTCGAGTTCTGCACGGTTATGAAACCTTTGACTCGTTGTGTGGTACAGTGTGAATATTTGAGAACACGGTGGAACTGAAACATCTTTGACATCATTGAGACCTCAATGCAAGTTATTGACATATTGACGTCTGTTGAGCGAGAAATAGAATCATCAATATTTGACATACTCGTCATTGGTATTGAGCATCTGCTTATTGCTCTTGATAAGTTCAACTGGTCGTTGCTCAGTTAGAAATAATTGTGATGCTGAAGCTGTTCGAGTAGATTCTAATGCATCAGGCCTGATTCAGGACAAAATGACTCATCAGGCAGGTGAAAAATGTCTGTACAAGGGATGTCACAGTACCAGAAATTTAGTAGTCTACGCCAATACCAGTGAAATTCCACGATTCTCGACACCATTTCTATACCACAGTAAAAACAAAAGTACTTCAACAGCCACTCCTTTATTACCGTTTTTTGTTGGGAAGTTAAACTGGTCATAATTCCCTCTCTATAATCTGTTTTACATCTCCTTCAAATAAATGCATTTACCCAAATTTACATGCAAGTTCATTTACCATTTACCTTTTCATACAATTTTGTATCGCCTCTGGTTTATAAAAAAACAAAAAAAGCAATATAGCCGATAACATGCCCTTTAAATGTTTTTTCATCTATTTTTGACCACACTGTAGCACCAGCGATTCTTCCTCCTCACCCTGTCGATTCTGTGCACCATCATATCGATATCTGCCAGCCTTTTTTGTCCGCTTATGAGTCGCGGGGTCCTCGGCGGCGTCATTTATCACGCTGTCAGCCAGCTGATCGTCATACGTCACACTCAGCCGTCCTGACAAGTGCTGGGAGGGGAGAGAGGGCTGTCTGATTTGGAGGTGGCCTCTGACCGCCCGGGATCAGCGGGAAGCCTCTCGCAGAGGTGGCTGCTGCCGTCAGAAGAAAGGGTTGGGAGGAGAGACGGAGAGAGAGAGAGAGAGAGAGGGAGGAGGAGGAGGATAAAACTTGGCCTCATCACCTCATGCATCTTTAAACAGGCCCACTCGCCTTGTGGCGGAGAGTCATCAATCTTTGGGGAAACACATGAGAAAGAGGGAGACATGAGGAGACAGAGGGAGAGAGAAGGAGTATGTTAGTGAAGTGGAGGTATGGAGCTGCTGGGCTGATGCAGTATAGGAGGAGAAAAAATGGTGGAGTGATGGTCAGAGGAGTGCGCGAGAGCGTGAAGGCATCCGGGAGGGACATTAGAAGAAGGGGATGGGGGGGTGAAACAAGGGGAAGGAGGCGATTAAATGAGGGAATAACAGGAACGGATGGAGCGAGAGAGGCAGACACGCAATCTCGGTGCGAAGAAGCAACAGAGAGGTAAAGGCAGAGACGGCAGGGAGGGGATGAAAAGGGCAGAGTGAAGATGGAGAGAGGGAAAAAGGAGGAGGGAGAAGTGAGTGAATAATTGAAGGCCACCGGAGAGAGTGTGCACACAGCTGTCGGCTGATTCTCCACTTGGTCCGCAGGTGGCCTCTTCCCTCAGGTACTGTCAGCTTGAGATATAGGAGAGATGGAAGGAGGAAGGAAGGGAGGCAGGCAGGGGGAGAGAAGGAGAGAAGTAAAGAGGTGGGGGGGGGG
>CAKAKR010057832.1:0-11375 GCA_916700685.1 Adelosebastes latens | reverse complement strand
AGGGAGAGGAGGGAGTGATGCAGTGGCAGCGATGTGGGGGAGAAGAAAGCGAGAGGAAAGGAGAGTTTGGCAGGAAGAGACACGGCGGAGAGTGATGGAAAACGGTCAGGACAAGAAGGGAGTGCTGGAGAGAGGGATGCAGACAAATGCGCTACAAGAAAGAAGATGGGATTTATGGTGTAAAGAAACGTTGATGATTTGTATTCTGATGCTTTAGCAATTGCCTTTCCACAAAAGCCTGCTCCCGAACACATGTTAGTTTTGTTTGAGATGACAGGATAGAAGGTAAGGGAGAGATGTAGAGAATGAGTAGGGATGATAACAACAGGCCAGAGAGAGGATGATGGCAGAAATATAAAGTCAGGAGGACATAGAGTGGGAGTAAAGTTGTGTTAACCGTAGTACATATTTCACTTCATATATCATTTCACATTTTACTACCAGTGGCAGATTTTAAACATTTAACAACATAACCAGCTTCTTAGCTGGTGTTGAGCATATATTACCAGGCAGTGAGACGGTTGAGCCGAGGTCCATACAGAATATATAACGATAACGATCGTCGAACGATCGATTGGAGCACCCGTGACCTGATCAAAATGCGGCAGTAAACTTCAGCAAAGCTAACATAAAATAAAATAAAATAAAATATAGACATTTACAACACAAAACATTAAAATTGGATGGATACATCGCTTCGAAATGCTGCACCAAAGCTCACTGACTCAGTGAAGTGATGGAGTAAAAGGAAAGCGCGTCATTTTGCGTTTTTTTTTTTTCTTAAAGAGGACCTATTATGCATATTTTCGAAAAGCCCAGTCTGCTCTGATTGGTCAGCTGCCCCACTCTGTTGTGATTGGTCAACCGAACTCTTCGGACTCCGCTCCAGCTCCGCTCTAACTAGCTTTGTTTTAGAGTGTGCCAACCTAGCCGCCAGGCAGGTATTATTATGAAAATGTGTTACTTGGTGACATCACCACGTTACGGAAGAAAAAGGCGGGACTTCAAGAAAGGCGTTTGAGGCAGTTCAGCAGCAGTGTTTCTGTTGGGGAGAGTAACTTTGGGCTTTGTGAGTTTGCAGAACTTTTACATGCACAAAAAACGATATACCGTAACTCACTAAAGGAAAGGGAAAAATCATAATAGGTCCTCTTTAAAAATTAATTGGTTGGTAACTGATTAATGGGTGTTGGGCTATCGAAAGAAAATTCAAAACTTCATCCCTAATCTTGACTAATAATGCTGGATTTTGGAGGCCTCAAAACACATAGCATGCACATTTCTGATAAAGTTCCCATAAATTTGATTAATTATGAACTAATATGACAGTGAATTTAATTTCCCTCAAAGATAAAGCATTTTAGGGATTTGTGTACTGCAATTTCCTGTCACTTATTAACTGACGTATGTGCAGATACCAGTATATCTGTGGTAAGCTCAAATTGGCTGATAATATCGTCCATGTCGACGTATTGGCAAGGCTCAAGTATGATTCATCCAGTTCTATAAAATATAGTAATATTATGACATCGAATGGTCATGTAAATGTTGAATTCTGTGTTGTGCATGTACAGTATGTTGGGGGGTGGGGGAGAGGATTGAATTGACGGAAAACAAAGCAAATCTCAATCCCTCTGCTTTGGCTTTTTTCTTTTTTTTTTTACATTCCTGTTGATGGAGACTGCGTGGGAGGCTTCTAAGATCTTTGTTGAGCGCTAAGTGGACCTGGCTCTCATCTCATCCACTCTCAATGAGGATTATCTGCCTCTCTCCTCGCCTCTCTCTCCATGTAAAGTGGAATAGTCTTTCAAATCCACGGCTATACATACACATCCCTTAACAAGCAATGAAGCTAGATGTGGCTGGTTGGGTCGCTAGTGCACTCTTTTTAATATGCATGTAGACAGAGGTGAGGGCATGTTTGCACGCTGAGTGAAAATAATTTTGGCAAGCCCGCTCGGAGGTTCATGTGCGAGACCGTGTGCACAAACAAACAACAACATACACTCCAGTCATATGCGAGGCACATTCGGGTGCACATGCACACGTGCTAACACGCAGGCGTGCCACCCGTCTCCTCGCTTTCTCTCGAGTTTCTCTCAATCCTCCCACTTCCTTTCCTCGCTCCAGCCCTCCCTCCAACCTCAGATTGACAGCCTGCGCGAAGAAGAGGAGAGCGAAGGGAGAGAGAGAGAGAGAGAGAGAGAGGAAGGACTTGAATAAATGAACAGGCAAATAAGTGAGCGCAGGACAGGTAATGGAACTCAGAAAGCAAGGGTGGGAACGGAACACTAAAGCCCAGTGATGTAAAGAGCGGTCAATAATTGAGTAGGCCATTCATTATTGATGCCAGCTCTTTGTAAATTCATAAGAATCTGGGGGGGGTAGCCAGACCAGAGGTGAGTTCGGGACCAGGCAGCGGATACAGTATTTGGGAGCTCAGGAGGGGTAGTGTGTGTAGGAGTCGTATACTCGGAGACGAGAAACTTTTTTTCCTTTCAGATGTTAGCGGATATGTGTGCAGAGGGCACACGTGTGTGCAGAGGTCACACAGTCAAGAAGCTAATTAAGGTCAATTTAGGACAATGCGAGGTTGAGAGTGGTCACAACATGATTGACAAGTCCTTGAGAAGGCCCCCCCGCTTCCTCTGTCACTCAGCGGGAGGAGAGTGCTTTAAGGACACACCAGAAGGTCACCCTGAGGGTAACGCAAGCTCACAGTCGGCTCCGTCGCACTAGAAGGGAAGAACAAAAAGCAGAGCTTCTCTTAAAATAATGTGGGCGACACACATGCACGATGATAAAAATGATTTTAATATTTTATACATAGAGAGGCAAAGTCCTGGCCCTTCCAGTGGACCACCACTTATTTCGGAAAAAATATAAACTCAAGTCAACGGCGGGAGACAAATATTTTTTTTAACCCGTTTGAATTGCACCATGAATCACACATATGATGTTTGTCAATTTATAACACAATTTTGCAAGTCAAGGAAGTCGCAGTTTGTCGTAGTATCATTTAGTTTTTTGTGAAACCACTCATAGTCCATGAGCCAGGGGGTTGGTCGTGCAACTTTGGAGGGAACAAGTCTCATAGTGATTTTTTTTAAAAGTCTATGTCCCTAGTGTTGGGAAATGCATGATAGCATTGCAGCAATGGTAGCTTTCTATGTGCTATCACTCCGTTTTTCATCCTTCCATCATTACATTTTTTCCATCATTTTTCGCCATTTTACACATAGATCCAGTATAAAAGAATGTAACCAACACACAATATCATGAAGTTGTATATCATTGTAAAGCTTAGACTATAATCTATCCATCGGTCACATTGTCATGAAAATGAGAATTTGACCTTTGACCTCTTATGCTGCAATTGGGCAAATTCTGAATGCCACTCCAAATGCCCTTATAACTAACCGTATTGATCTTATGTGCCTATGGATAGTTCCAACATAAAGAGCACAAAAAGATCTTTAAAATGATATATTATATGACTAACAACAATAACAACATTTCTTATGAGAATAAACGTAGCTTTGTGCAGTTTGTATCTGATAGAATGTTCAGAACCTTGCATTGGATTCTGTTATTGGGGCAGATGTAAATGGCTTTCTAAGCAGCAGAAACACAAAATAATACAAAAACTCAAAAGACTTTCCTAAGAAATTAATTCTCTATCCATTATGTTATGTTTCTTACCTCATTGTCAACATAAAGTGAACTACATCTCTCGTCTCGCACAGTAAAAAGGATACAAGGAATGGAGCATTGCTGGAAGCAGCGGAACGATGACGTATTTAGTTATTTAGGCAGTCCAAGACAGACACAGGTGATCAGTCATCATTGAAGGAAGTGTGCAAAATATGACTTGTATAGGCTATAAGCTAAATATGTGTACATTTATCTTCATCTAGGTAATGAGATGTCCAATGAATCTCTTTTTCACCGGTCCAGTATTATGGAGTTTTTTCGTTGGATCCATGTTAACTCCGAGGTGCTCTGAGCGAGACACTGAGTCCCTACCAGCTCCAGGCCTTTTTTTGTTCAATAGATGAGCTGTGGGAAGAAAGTGAAAAGACATATTTTTTCCAATGTGGCGATCAATAAAGACAATAAAAACAATTATTCTCTCTATTCTTAAATTGGCATGCGTCAACAGTATAATTTGTTAACCTCCTACAAACATTTCCCCATGCTTCCTTAGCCTACATAGCTACAGTAATAGTACAATTGATTTTGGGGACATGATTTGTGTGTCGGCGTTTTTTTCATCTTTTGGCAAAGAATTGGCCCATAATAAGTAAAGTAATGGATGATAAAATGAAACAGAAGTGATTACACCAAGTAAGGGCTTCTCTTCTTCACGACGGCGTATTAACAAGAAAAATAACTTGGATTTTCTCTGAGACTAAAGTGGCAAATTTACGAGAAAAAACTCGCAAATTTGCGAGATCATGAAGTGGTAAATTTACAAGAAAAAAACTCAGCTTCATCCCACCACATATGCCACCGTTGAAAAACTGCAGTAATGTGAGCCACCGAGTGCAAAATATATTATATTGTAGTGGACTCTCCATCCATCCATCCATCCATCCATTCTCATCCGCTTATCCTTATATGTATCTTTCAGGACCATCCTTATTATAATACCACTACTTAAGGAGCAACGAAATTCGGCGGCTGGCGTTACCACGGTTTTGCACTTAATCTTTGACATTCTGAGTTTTTTCTCGGAATATTACCCCCCGGCTCCTTAATTTTTATTTTTTCATACATTGGCCCTAGTACGCCGTCGTACTTCTGTTCCTGAACCTTTTTAATAAAATACAAGAGAACCATTTGGAAATACAGACATCAAATCCTCTGTTTGGATAACCCTCATGAAATCCTCCATCCTGTTTGCTCAAATTCACGGGCATCCAAAAATACATTTCCTGAAAAGGGGGGGATGTGATGCCCCTGTGTGACCACACAAGAGCTCACTGTTGTTCTGAGAGCATCGCTTTGTCACTTCCTATTACAGAAAAGTGTCTGTCATTCTGTCAGTATTGTTTTTTGTTTTTTGCATGATGAGTTGAGAGCCGTTTACTTTCTAAAAACTTTAGAAAAAAGTTGTTGCCTTTTTTCAAATTTGCAGGTCCATCCCAACTGCAATTTCCATATCAGATTTTGTAGATTTCCTTTTCTTCTTGTTTTTCAGTTACCACAGCGGTTGCTACTTGCTTTGGACCTGTGATGTGCGAGCATGTGTGCTCGTGTGTTTACAATCCTTTGGTATCTCTTGTGTCTCCACTTTGCCGGCTTTGATAGCACAATGTCTCGGGCGGTAAGGGAATGGGGCTTTACAGCGCCGGCTTCATGTCTTCTTTTATGTCCGTTTGAAAAGTTGCAGAGGAAAGATATCTGAGAGGCCTTTTGAGTGTACATCGTTTGAATGTAAACCCTGGATGGAACACGACGCATCGCGACACACTTGAGCCATTTAGCTGCGAGGTAATCCGGGGTGATTTACAATAAGTTGGAGATTCAGAGTTGTGTTCAAGGACAAATCGTTTTTGAAGACACCAAACATGTGAAGAGGCAGCTATAGAGCCTTCCCCACGAACAGATTCTCCAATCATATCTTAGCAACTGTAACTAGGCACCCGCAGGCCTGTCGAGCTTTGGATTTCTGCATATGCATAGGGCTAGAGTAGCAACACTGTATATAAACAGTTTGGATGGTGGTGTCTTTTTTTCAGCCTTTCCAAAACCAAAAAGCAAAAGTGTTAGAAATGGATTAAACAGTGTCTTATTCTGCTCTGATATAAGCTGGTAATGCTAGAATGTCCGTCTAACTAGCTTGCTACCTACAGTAGTTGTTACTTTCAAGGCCAAGAGTTAGCTTATCATTAAACGACCAAAAGTAGTTTGTGGGGTTGCAGGTTATTTAAAAAAAGCCATATTCACAATAAGGCTTTGGCAATATTAGTTGATTTAATCGACAGATCTGTAAAACTGAGTTTTTTCACAAAGAATCACACAATGGCACCACTTTAAATCTTGTGTTTACCAGAGATGTGCTCATAAGTGTCTTGGAAATAAGTCATTCAGCATGAAAAAAGCATAAAAAACGACCAATCAACTAGAGAAATCTTAGTCGACTAAGACCACAACGACCGATTAGTCGATTAATCGACTAAGAGGGGGGGCAGCCCTAAATCAGAACTAGCCCATCTTGGGTAATGTTAGCAGCTCTGTCCTGCACTTTATTGGATTTGAGGTTTACACTCCAGCAACTGCAGCCAGTTCACTACCCTTGACACAAAGGTTAGTTTTCCTGGCCGCGGCCGAACTGCCAAAATTGGCACAAACGTCCAATTGGACTCGAGGATGTTTCCGGGTTGTCCGTCGGTCCGTTCATCGCTCTCATTGATGCGCCTTGAAGGAATTTCTTCAAATTTGGCACAAACGTCCACTTGGTCTCAAGGATGAACTGATTTTGGTGGTCAAAGGTCACTGTGACCTCACGTCCATCCCATTTTTGTGAAGGCGATATCTCAGGAAGGCCTGGACAGAATTTCATCAAATTTGGCACCACTTTTAGTGGTCAAAGGTCACTCACAAAACATGATTTTTTTCCATAACTCAAGAAGTCATATGATAATTATGACAATTTCACACAAATGTCTAATAGGACAAAATGATGAAGTGATGACATTTTAGACAGACATAGATGTAAACTGCAACTTGACTGGTTAGCGAAGGCATCCAACCGCAAGGCGGTAATTCTAGTTCCTTATCATACTTGTATTACCACAAGGCTTCTCATGTCCTTTACATGGATCATCAACTGGTGACTCATTTTTTTGCCTGCGACATTCAGCTTTAGCCTCAACCTATCAATATGATATCATGTAGGAAGCCTTCAAATGCATATTTAGGACCCCTTGAGAGGGTTTTCATTGTACGTCAGTTGGAAATATGAAAAAGTCAGATCGCTCTTTGCTCCGTTGTTTTCCAATTTGTTGAGACAAATTCACAGAACTGTGGCCGCGTCTCATTAGAAGCTGTATTTTTTAATTCTATATTTTAATTAGGTGGTGTGTTTGACTCAAATTACCCCGGCCACATCTTGCTTGAGGCTTGCAAATCTCAGAGTAGCAGCTATCTATATCTCCAGTGCTCGACTTTGCACTTTCCAGCTTTAAGGATATTCTTTTTTTCCACAGGCTAAGTTAATTTTCACCAATCGTAGCTCATCCTGTGTTTCAATTACTTTTTCTTTTAGACTGGGATTCTCTGTATCAGTATGCAATGGAGGTTTTAGCAGCCAACAAGAGAGTGTAGTTCACTGAAGGGATGTAAAAATGATGAATTAACACTATCATTCAAAGACTTTAAGATGCCCTGATCTCTCGTTGTCTAGTTCTCTTTCTGATTTCTTCCTCTGTCTTTCACACATTCACACTTGTATCCACATGCAACCCCTCTTTTTTCTCTGTTTCTGTCTCTCACTCATGCACGTGTCCACAGGGGAGCGCCAGGAGTGGATGGAAACTCTTCAGACGGCCACGCGCCCCCCCGCCTGCGGCTCCCAGAAGCGCTCCGACAGCCTCCCCCGCCCCTCCTCCACAAACAAGCGAGGCTTGCTGGAGCTCCGCGGTTACAAAGGCAGAGTGCTGGTGTCCCTGGCGGGGAGTAAAGTCAGGCTCTGCAAAACAGAACAGGTACTTTCCAACACCGCCGGGACTTCCTCTCCACAGGATGACAGCTTCCTGTTTGAAAAAGGAAGATAATAATCACAGCCTATTTTGAAGCACATGAGGCAGAGATGGAGATGTTCATGAAAGACATGGAGATGCTCATGAATGTGTAACGCGAAAAGTGATTATATATGTGTGAAAACTGCTTCAGGGTTTGGGGGTCCTGAGAACAATTGTGCTCTATTTTTTGGTGGGAACTCGCGCAAGTACAACTATGACCAGCAGTCTTGAAAAAGATGTGGGGAAAGAATGAATATATAGTTAGTGGAAACAAAACCGTATTCGCAGTTGGAACGCAACCGCCATGAAACGATCAGAAAACTTGTCGCGCTGTCTCTCTCTTTTTCTCTGTCTTTTTTAAAATGAGTCGCGAGGCCAACAGCAGAGCCGAACTTTAGTTTTAATGTTATCAGACAAAGACAAAATGTCCTTCCCTCGTCCTAAAATGGTCCTAAATCAATACACTTTCTTGCTAATGAATGAAGCGGAACACGTTGAGAGCCGAGTTGAAGCCGTTTAAGCAGCGGTGCTGTGTGTGTGTTTGCCCAATCAGCGGCGGTCATCCCTATAAACTCCTCCCTGAAAGTTCTTGTACTTTCAGAAAGTATTATCCCCCAACCAGGGCCTTTTTGGGGGGTCAAAAGTCACTGTAAAATGACCCCAGAACTTTAATTTAGACCCTGGTCCTTGCTGTTGAAACATAAAGAGCTCCGCAAAAGGTTCCTAGCCCCCGGAGAAAGTTCCTGCGTTTGAAACGGAGCTTTAGTTAGTATTTTTTTGTACTTGGAATATATTCCGACAGACTAATACACTATTTTTTGATAACTTACATCTCCTCTTAACTGCAGAATAAAGAAGAGATGAGTTTTCACTTACTCATAGTTTCTCCGGAGTCTTTCTTATTTGATGCGAGTCCAATTAAGCCCTGATAGTCCCCCGCTCACGTACAGAGACTCTGTTCTCTGCCGGCTCCTGTCCCGGCAGCAAGATATCCAATCTGAGATTGAAAGATATCTGTACGCAGTGATACTATTTCTTAAAGTACCTCACACACGTATTCGTGTGCATATTTGATAATGCTACACGCGTTTCCAACTCATCTCCATTCCTCCTTGGCTCTCATTTCATTTCACTCTATCTTTTTAGTTTTGTTGTTTGCCTTTCATTATTTTCCTCATTAGCGTGAACAAACATCTTTGTTAGAATTCTCTTTTGGGTATCGCTCCATGTCAGCACATTTCCACTTCCTTGATCTGAGACAGCAGGAGGAACGGGAGTGAAAGAGCGAATCAGAGAGGGAGGACAAATTAATTGTATTATTTCAGCTTACGAGCTAAATCCCCGGCATAAATGCATGCAGCAGCATTAGCGGCAGTGCGTTTTTTGTTTTTTTTTGCAGAGAGAAAGGAAGGGAGGCGGCAAAATAAAAGAGAATAAGAGCCAGAAACAAAGAGATAGAAGTAGAAAGATGAAGTGAAAAGGGTGGAGGTGCAGAGGTCGCATGAGTGAGAAACGAGCGTCGGTGGTTTGGAAGAAAAAGGAGAGAGTGATGGAGAGCGGGAGCGCGGGGAGGGAGGTAGACCGTTGCCCCGTTCAAGTTCAGTGGAGTGGAGTATTTAATCTAACATGATGAACGAGCTATTGGAAACATCATCCTCCCAGCTCCTCCTTCACCACCCCTACCCCATTTCTCATGGGCCGTAAGCCCTGTGATGAAGCTGTGTTTAAGGTCATTTAAACACCAAGGTAAAGAAAGTCACACGGTGTGTCACACACACACACACACACGTTTACTCTGAGAATGATCTCCCTGCCATAGGCTGCATAGGCAGATCCGCTACAACCAGAGCTACTTGTTTCATGTCTTATCATGTCATACATCACAAGTGTTTTCTGGTGTGTGCAGCTGAAGGATTGACTGGTCGTTGGACGATCATATTTCTCGCTGTCAGCTTCCCACTGGCTCGGTTGAACCCAGCTTCTCGTCGAAACACAAAACGCTTGCCAGATATCTTTCTCTCTCTCTCCCTTAAGTTCCTACTTAGCAAAAGTTACACATACAGTAAAGCCTTCTCTGGTGGGAAAGGTATTCCGAGTATACAATAACACAGAGGCTGAGGATTTAATTAAGCTCCACTTTAATTAAATCTCTTTCTCATTTGCTCCTCTCAAGATCTTCTTTGTAACAATTAACATCATCCCAAGACTGCGGGGCCGTTTTGTAGAATTTGCGACACGAGAGTGAGTCTCATTTCACCAAGGCCTTCCTCTTGTAATGAGCTCTGTTTCTTTTCGCATACCTGATACAACTAAAAGATAATCAGCATTTTTTAAATACTCTTTGAAATACTATACTTACTGTATGTGGTGTTGTGTTTCTGTTCACCTATGAATGTAAGTGCTATCACTCTTGCTTTTGCTTTATAGTTTGGTCTCCACCTCTCTTTAGCTGCTAAATACTCCACTATTCATTAGCTAGTTGCTAACTTGAGACTTGGTTATACTTTCCGCGAGGACAGTCGCACGGGCAAGTGCTGACGTGGAATTGTGACGAGGAAACGTATGGATCTTTTTTACTCTCTGCGGGATTCTCCTCGCGACAAACTAACAGTCTCAAAGCTTCTCAAAGTTGTCCATTTTCGTTGGATGCAGATTTTTCTCCGCCCATCTGCGAAAACCTGCCGCATGGAACCCCAGTGGGAGGGCCGTGTCTGATGGTGTGACGTCACTTTGGCCACGCGGACACGCACGACCCTCACGGATGTCACAAGCTTAAATCAGGCTTAACGTTGACGATGCACCAAATCCGGTCAACGAACGGAAAGACGTGACGGAACCCAGAACGGTCCGGTTTGCTCCGGCCGATGGGCGGTGCTTGGTGTTGGTTTGACTGTTTTCAACATGGTGGCTGGGCAACAAACTTTCTCATTTTACAGCTAAACAGTACACCAAAATATGTTTCTGAAAACATTTGAGGTGAGAAATAGGCATTACAGTAACAGAATATTGATTCACATTTGATCAGCACTGCCTAGTTTGACTGTTTAATCAGAGTTTTTGGTGAGCCTTTGCGATTGACGGAACTCATTTGCGTAAAGTTGAGGTTGAGTCATGATTTATGTAAATTCAGATACGGCGACTGGTCAGTCAACTCGCCGTGCCTGATCCATCATTCAATGCGCAGCCAGATCATCTGCTCTCCATAGGGAATGAATAGGAATCCGTCGACTTCATGTACGTCAATGGAGTTGGTGTATCTCCACCATTAGAGTCTGCAGCTCTGTGAGGCTTTGGCCAAAGAATTGGAGAACTTTACTTGCTGGTGGGGCTGGAAGAAACATCAGGGAATCACTAAAGACCGTAGGATTGATCCTCTGGTTCATCAAGGTCTGTACAAAATTTCATGGCAAGCCATCCAAAAGTTTTTACGATAGACTGACTGACTCTGCCGCCCTAGAACAACCTTGCTAGCATGGCCACAATGTTTTCTCCGAACAAGCGTGGGATTCATGCTAAAATCCAGCCAAGTTAGTGCTAAATTGACTCATTTCGGTTTTGAAAGTCAACCTCAAGACCATTTTTATTTTGCGAAATCTACTGCTGAGTTGACACCAGTATATCTGGCAA
>CAKAKR010057831.1:0-22608 GCA_916700685.1 Adelosebastes latens | reverse complement strand
TTCAAAAACTGCTGATCTACTGGGATTTTCACGCACAACCATCTCTAGGGTTTACAGAGAATGGTCCCAACAAGAGAACATATCCAGTGAGCGGCAGTTGTGTGGACGGAAATGCCTTGTTGATGTCAGAGGTCAGAGGAGAATGGGCAGAGTGGTTGGAGATGATAGAAAGGCAACAGTAACTCAAATAACCACTCGTTACAACCAAGGTATGCAGAATACCATCTCTGAACGCACAACACGTCGAACCTTGAAGCAGATGGGCTACAGCAGCAGAAGACCACCCGGTACTAGCAAGGTGTACCTAATAAAGTGACCGGTGAGTGTATATTTTTTTATTTTGAGCTTAATTTAATTTTTGATTTTCATTTAAATGTTTTAAAACATCAAATAGTAATATGTCAATATGTATAATAGTCATACGTCACAGCAGTCCAGATTCTACATCAAAATGTTTAGCACTGTAAAACTTTTGATTCTAGTTCGTTTGTTCTCACCTTTCCAGTGACAGTCTCCACGGTGACTTTGCCGCCTTCTCTCTTCATAAGTTTCCCCTTGAGGTACATCTCTGCGGGCTCGGTTACAAAGTACGCTGTTTTAGCATCAAAGGGAGTGTTTTGAGCTTCTATTCGCTCTCGTTCTGGCTTCCGGAGGTAAATGAACGCCGGGCCAAAACACTGCATCTCCGGCTCGACACTCATGATGACCCTTTACTGCACGAGAGGAAACAAGACAATAGTCATTCATTTTAAATGCCAGGAAAGTAGATAGATGGGTGTCTAAGTAGTAGTGACCTCTACAATGTATATTATTACTGTAGTCAAATGAATGCTCTACCATTGAGATTGGTTAAATACAGAAATATCAGAACTTTGCAAAGTAATAACAAGCTTGTGATGTTCATAGGGGGAAAGCTTTACATGCATAATCCAATGATTCTCAAAGTGGGGTCCGTGGCACTCTGTCAGGGGGTCTGTGAAATGATTTGCTATAAATTATAATACCGTGCTGTATCCTTAAAAAGTGCATATCTACAGATGGGGACCATTTGCGCCAATAAAACAAACATAACCATAACTCCCACCCACGTTAGCTTTGGGCCAATAGAAACTCTGAGAAGACTGTGGTACACAGTTATAACTTTATTATTTATAAGTTGAAGCACTTACTGAAAGTCAGCTTTAGACTGTTAAGTTTACATTTCTGGATTTATTAGGACTCTGCTAGTCTTGCTCGTGTTCATTTTCTGAAAGCTATTAAGTTCAATTACTTGAAATGTAGGCTATAAATGTTGTCAAGTTGAGTCCAAATGCAATTTGAATAAAATGACCCTCTGTTTAAAGGTATACGAGGGGTTTTAACATTCAATAACATTGCAAATTTCCCCGCTGTGGGACTAATAAAGGCTTATCTTATCTTATCTTATCTTATCTTATCTTATCTTATCAACATGATTCAAATTGAAATGTGTTTCTGTTTATCACTATGAAACAAGTCAGAAGTATTTAGGTTGAAAAGTTTTAGAATACAAATAGTTCCGTCTAAGAGTACAAATAGTAGTAAGCAAATGCTTAATTGGTGTTACAATTAATGTTCTCCCCTATAAGGGATTCCTGGCCCCAAAAAGTTTGAGAACCCCTGGTATAGTACATATGCACTAGTAATGAAACCATATCTCATCTTGAGTTATTCTCTAGGACAAATACAAAGTCTTATTTACCTTGATGACACCAGTTGAGCAGGAATTTTCTGGCAGACTTCAATGCAGGTTTCTGATGAAAAGAGCAAAGATGTAAGGTTCACAAAGGCTCCTTCTGAGAGTTCACTCTATCATACTTTACTTTAAAATAAGGTGAGGAAAATGAAATGTAAATATTTTACTTTACAAACTGTTTGTAGTCATATAAATGTTTATCTTTATATTTTAAACACAATAATGACTTGATACAAATGATGTATGGCAATATTATAAGTATAATATCTTGTATTGGAGTAGTTTACGGACTCTAACACATCCAAGCCATTAAGAAACTTACCTTTGCTGGGTGCCTGTCCTTGGTGGAGGTTTGCTGTGCCTTATATACTGTGTGATGGGAGCCTGTCACACATGTGTTGCTGTATATGGTCATGTCCCCTTGCATAACGCTTGTGCAGTAGTTCTTACCTCTAGCTGTCATATTACACAGTTTATGGGATGTCTTCCACGCTGGATCATTGTCAGACTTAAAATGTGGACAATGGGAATAGAGGTTTTAGAAATGTTATCCATATTTCTGCGATTATTGGCGAAAACAATTAGGCTGTTGTGTTGCCTTTAGTTAATACATATTGTCATACATTGTGAAGATGGGAGCAATATTTTGAGATGTACACATTTTTTTTTTGTACTTCTAATGAGTTTGATATACATGCTAATGTAGCATGCAGGTGTGAAGTTGGTTTCTGTTTGTGGATACTGCTGTATGCAAATAAGGTGGGAGAAGTTGGTTCAGCTTTTGCACGAGCTTAGTTCAGTAGTTACAGACAGTCCAAAGGTGTGACGAATGCATCTTTTGAATCTCCTGGCACAACAGTGGTCCCTTGCTATGCTTTTGAGAAGCTTTAAAAAGTCACTGATATACTGTTTCAGAGTCCTAACAAGTCAGAAATTATTAAAAAATGAGATGAGTGCCAATGGGCTTTAAAGAAAAGGATACGATTGCCAAGGGATTCTTTCTCACAATAGTGCCAACAGCTGTTCTCAATCTCGATCTTAAGGGATAAACAAGGGAGACTGAGAGAGTCCCTAAATGTAGAGCAGCTGAGTGATGGCATCCAGCTCCGCTTCCTTTATGTTTTCAAAACCACCTCACCATGAGGGATTTTGTGTATATCAATGTTCAGAATGTCCAGGGCATTCAAGTCTAAGCTGTTTTGTTTATTAAAAGTCGGCAGTATGTAGATAGAAGATGGTGTCATCGATGGCAAGACTATACTCGTCGCCAAATGTTTTTGTCGTGGGTAGACAGCCATTAGGCACTGTTTCCATTGGAAAGAGTATCTACGTGCGGCTGTGATTAAGAAGAAGAAATTCTGAAGTGGTTACCCACATGATATAATGAGCCTCTGTCTTCAGTGAATATGTGTTACACGACACCTGCTCTGAAATCTTCTGTCTTATTAGGGCAAAACTCAAATATAGCACTGGGCTTGTGTTGATACTCAAGCCAAATGCTCAAGAGGCTTATTGTGTTTTTGCGGTCTTTGATCTCCGTCTGTCAGTTTTTTCATTTGTCAAGCAGCAACAACTGGACTCGGGATAACAAACCAAGGTGAGTGTTGAGTAACATTCCAGTCTACGAGCTGGCCACAAAGAGCATGGACATACATTTACAGTTACAGTAGCATCCATGTTTAACATTGTAAGTACAAACATTTTTAATACATTTGTAAATTGTAATTATGATTCTGCATGGTTATATTCATAGAAATATAATACATTATAATTTTAATAATTATAATGTATACTTTATTCTATTTCTATGCTTCTATTTCAATTTATATTGTATAGATAGGTGTTTGTGTACCTGCATTTTAAACTTCACAAGTTGGACTGACTTTTAAACCATGTCTTTGAGTTTGATTGTGTGTTGTGGTATGGCAGACATTCAGACTATTTGGAATCCAGCTTATGGTTGTTTTAGAACGGTAAAGTAAAACGTTTCAAACTTTCCGTGTTTGGTTTGTAAAACAAGGATGCTTATGTCAAAGCTCACTAACTGTGCAGTCGTAGCCTCAAGGTCCTCGACCATCTCACGATTCAATAACTTTAATGTCATTATGCAAGTACAACAGAATTGCAGTTGCATCAAATTGTATTAAAAACTTCACACATAGGTGTTTTTGAGTCTATTTGTGCATGTGAGAATATCTTTTTTCTTTTTAAAAACTTCTGTTTTTAAACTGCTTTGGTATCATTCATGCTTCAGGGTGTACATTGTAATATTGTCTTGCAATCTTTCAAATGAAGTTCACTTGAAGCTGTACTCGAATAGCACCCCGAGAACCACTGATTGTCATTTTGAAGTGTCAAAACATTTTATTTGTGACAAGGTTTAGGGGTTTGTTGGTTAAAATTAGGTCTCAGTGTTGGGTTTTGACTCTGGTTACTTGTCCATCTTGCAGTAGAGCTCCTGGGATTAGGGTGTGGGAAGGTGAGGGGGGGACTGTGGACTCCAACAGTTCTATTAGTCATACATGATATTTTAGAAGCTTCTGGCTTCATGTACGTAGACGAACATTTTTTTCATCACGCCACTGAGAAAATGATGTTTAGCAATGTTCACGATACGCTGTGATTGGCCTTTCTGCGTCATCTGGATGATGAAAATGAATAGCTGATTCTAAACCTTTGTGCTATAATAACTTTTCTTTATGATCATATTGAGAGTGGTTGCTTGGGGTGCTGTCAGGTCCTTGGTGGTGTTAATGTCTGTCACGAGGAGGTGTGTGTGCTGTTTGTGGTGGGGGGGTCACTGACATCTTATAAACACCAGAGGGAGCCTCAAGTTGCTAAGGTGTAAACATAATGCTAATGTTACCAGCTTCTCTCATCAGCCTATGCCTTGACATTACACCATGTCACCAACTCTTTTAGTGAGTTAAGTATTCTAACATTGTAAATACTGATTAAGAAATATGAATTCACTTATGCGTCGTCTTTACTTTGTGCCTATTCAGGGTCACAAGGGCATGCTGGAATCTATCCCACCACGCATTGGACAGAAGGCAGAGAAACACCCTGGACGGTCCATCATAACCCTTTTAACATATGGTATGACAGATATTACAGATCTATTTTAGATATCACAATTTGCGATTCATGCGTAGAGGTTTTTGTACATGCATGTCATTGGTTCACATTTTGTGTGTTTGCCTTTTATTTTATGTTTTCATTTAATTCACTTAAAATATAGAAGTCAAGATCAAATTCAATGAATTACTTTCCTTTATATCTCTGCTTGTAATTGTTTATTTATTATTTCACTATTGTATTATCTGATTTAAAATATAGTGAAGTACTGCAGCTTTTTTAAAGTCTTTTCTGAGAGTATGATTTGAAATGTGCAACTAAAATATAACCAGTATAGCCAGTCACAGAGTTCTGTTACAACACGGTTGTGTCACCTATTGTATGCAGCTGATGTAATGCTCCCAGTATAGACACTTAAATATGTATTAATACATTTACTCGGGCATCAGTAGCCTATCTGTCTCAATGGGCCAATAGTGAGCATGGCACTTATATTTTTGTTAAAGGGGTACTCCAGCGATTTAGTTTTGCACTTCCTTAAAGTCGGGAAACTCTCAAGAGACCGATAAAAGTTTATTTTCACAGTTTTTCAAGTCTGTCTTAAAACATTGCTCATATGCTCATATGTACATTGAAACAGTTATTGCTTGCTGTAATCATTCCTCCTGTTCATACCGGTCATTAAAACATCCCTTTCTAATGCACTTCCAATGTAGGTGATGGGGGACAAACTCTACATCTTTTGTTCTGTGTAAAAATACATTCCCAAGTTTATCTGAAGATAAAATGGGGTGTCAACAGTGTGAGTTAGACAAATGAAGTCGGTATCTTCCCTCTTTGTGTTTCCCCAGACAGTGATTACTGTTTGAATGTTCATATGGGCTTGTGACATTTTTTTAAGACAGACTTGAAAAGTCCCTTTTCACCACTATTTCATAATACTAAGTAGATGATAAATTAGCCATTTTAAGTGCACAGTAAACTTTTTTGTTCCTATATTATACCTTGCTAAATGTACATTTTTACTAGATTTGCACTTTTCCGATCCAAATTTTTTTTTTTCCTAATATAGAAAACAAATTAACTAAACCAACTAACGGATGCTATATTATTCCTCATCTACAGTACACAGGAAGTGGAAGAAGAAGAAGAAGAAAGGAGACATTTGTGAGATGGATCCAAGCCAACTGACAGAAACATCAAAGAAAGGTTTGAGAGATAGCTGAAGGTCTAACACTAACTAACTGTTGTAACATATACCTGCAATTGTTCCGGGACAAAGTAGAAAATACTCGAGGATAAAGGGAAATAATGCCAGCAATTCTCAATGAATCACCCAAATGATGTTTATTTGCATTGGTGTGCATCACTCACGGAATGAACATGTTAATTGGCAGTCTGTGTAATTAAAAATATTCCTGCATGAGAAAATGTTGTCTTGGGAATACAGTAATATTGGAAGGCTCATTCAGAAATGGGCAAGCATGCAAAGTGAAGAGAAGAACTGGATACTCTTCTCTATCTCCATGTAGAGAACCACTTATCTGTAGGGGATAGAAATGACCAGAATTAAAAACGAGTCAATATATGAATGAATCTATTACTTTATGCAAGATGAAGCAATGTAATCCACAACTGCTGTACACACGTAGGTATGAAAAATTAACGAATAAATATTAAAGATGATATTTTACACTAACTTACCAGAGACAACTAACTAAATGATATGCCCATTATTTATTATGGGCATATGGAGCATTTAATAGTCATTTGGATTTAATTAGAATTCAAATGAAATCCTACATTTTATTAAAATTAATTTAAAAATACTATATACTTAAACTGGTATCTGGTAGCTGATAGTCCCTTATGGACGGACACACAACTGAAGGAGTATATTGAAGAAAATGAATTGAAACACATATCTCTTATGTAGAAAAAGTCCCGTGTTAAAGATTCTCAATACGATATTCAGAGCATTCATTTAGCGGCAAACATCTATTTGCAATGTAAAGATATAGAGGAGTAATATCTAATGAAGTCACTCTCCCTCTGTGTGTGTTGTAATCCAAGCTTTTCTGTGCTTTGTTTACGTAGCCGGGCCGGCCATGCGTGCATGTTAGTGCATGTAAGTCTCCCTGTTATGCCCCCCTGGCTAGCTAATGTCCGCCGCTCTGCACTGCTCTCGTACGTTGGTTACTGCTGATAACACCGACCCAACCGACGGCGTCGTTGCGGAAATGTAACGCCCAACCTCCGGTTCCCCCCGGGATAACACTGTTAGCTCTGTCAGCAGTGTTGCCGTTGTTTGCACTGTTAATGTTGTTAGCACTGTTAGCTGCTAGTAGCTGGCTCAGCCGTTGAGAGAGCCGTGTTGCT
Organism: Adelosebastes latens; assembly: GCA_916700685.1. Classification (NCBI taxonomy): domain Eukaryota; kingdom Metazoa; phylum Chordata; class Actinopteri; order Perciformes; family Sebastidae; genus Adelosebastes; species Adelosebastes latens. Next base: position 15,437 of record CAKAKR010057831.1, on the reverse strand, counting down.
GCAATCCCTCTGCTCTGAATATCGTATTGAGCACCTTTAAAAAAAAAAAAAAAAAAAAAAATCAGAATTGTCTTAGAACAGAAGTACACTATAACTTGGCACGTCACTCAATTAACTCAATCAACATTTTGGATTCAAAATGATGCAATGCTGTTTCATCAAAGGGCTCGGTAAGAAGCCAAGTTTTCGATTCATTTTTAAAAAATCAGTAGTTTTGTCACAAATAACGGGTTACTTTATCAGAACTTACCAAATGAAACCATGAAGAGTCAATCACTGACAGCCTCATGCACTCATGTCTGTTTGTAGAAATCTAGAACAACCTGTAAATTTGCAAGGGTTACCTGGCACTCATGTCAACACACTAAACAAACACATTTTAATCATGAATGCTGAAATACAAATACAGACAATGTATAACCTTACCATAATCTTGATGAAACTCTGTATTAGAGTTGTAGTGAACAAAACAAAACTAAAATACCAGGATATCATTACTCAGCAACCATCTTTTGACTATAAAAGACTTAAAAGCTGTTAACACTGACCTTATTATTAAACTCAGGTTTTATTCTGTTATGCGAGTTTTGAGTATTTTTTCAGCACATGAAGACAAATATGTCGAGAATTATACAAACAAGCTGAAGAGGAGACAAGGAGTTTGATGTGGGTGAAGGTCATGTCCCTAGTTTCAGCATGCACCATACATCACCGCATCACATATGATGTTGTATAAAACACATGTTTATATAATTGTATGTCTCAAATGAAATAGATATTAGGATAATACAAACATCTTTGCATCATCTATCAATCAACAAAAACAAGCCTGTTTTACTAGAGTTTTAAACTTTACAGGTAACCGCTTTAATATTATAAGTAATACACATCTAAATGCAGACAGTACCACGATATTAACTACATTACATTTCACACATGCTAACAACAAAAAATGAGAAGGCCCACCTTTTAAATATTTACCTTACTTGAACTTGCTGCTTCCAGTTTTCTAAACGCAATTCAGTACGGATCCATTTCGGTGTCGTCTCAAGAAAACAGCAAAGAAAAGCTTCACTCTCAATCTCTCTTTTCCTCACTCCCTTTCTGCTTTTAGTAATATGAATTTCTCTATCACGCGAGATTAAATGATAACACACACACATGATCACACACGCACACTCTCACACATAGACTCGCACACACACACACAAACAAAGTTTTTGGTGTGTTGCGTAACACCTGCACAGAGATGTCTTATTCATCACACGCAAGAGAATATTAGCTGCTTTGGAATTCAAAAATGTCTGGGCCACCCTGAAGACTAGACGGTGTTTACCCAAAACCAACAGGTGGTCTATTAGGTGGACAAATTGTGAATCTGTTTTCATTTAGGCAGATATTTGCAGTTGATTATTGGTTCTATTTATTTTTACAAATGAATACAGTGGATGCAGCTGAAGGCTTATATAGTATAAGTATATTATCTTATAGTAAACCACAGAGTTTTTGTTAGAGTCCAGAATTCTATCGGCTTAGAGCAGCTGCACTGGTCCGATATCTCTTCCAATCTCAAATATGCATGTGAGCTTCCCAGTTTGTTTTATTTGTTTATTTACCTTCTCTTCGAGACCTTTCCATGTTTACAGTACAGTATGTCTTACTTTCCTAGTGAGTGTTGTTAGTTTATTATTATTAATGTAGTGTTTACCAGATTCCCTACCTCATCTCCTCCTCTTGTTTGCAGCGTTACATACGTTAACAGCACACTGGCCTTTACAGTACTGGCTTACATAACACAATAAAGACCATCCCATACAACTAAAATGGTGAGGTAACCGGTGGAAAAATGCATTACAAATGAATCATTGTCGTGTGTTAATTTCCTTTGGATGACATAATTTCATCGCTGCATGTTTACAAAAGCCATACATGAACATAAACTCCACACAACACGATGAATATTAATAGAGAAACCACAAGAAGTTCTCATCAAACAGTTTCTGTTTTCCAAGATTATATTTTCGGACTGACTTTTCTCTAACCCAGCGCCCTGCATTTACTTAACACACACACAGTTAATATATAAACTATATTAACTGTAAGCACCATAAACGACTCAGTCACACATAGCTCATTTGGGTGGCACATTATTCCAAATACTTACAGCACAAGCATTTCTAGCAGCAGAGGCCCCCGCAGGAACCGAACAATAAGGAATGCCAGCACCAAGCTGCGCCCATCAAACTCATCAAACTACAGAGAAACAGAAATAACAACACACTTCTGTAGATCTCTACTTACCATGATACCGAACCTAACTAAACTGAACTTGATGAGTTTGTAACCTAGTGACAATACTGATAGTCTGAAACAAGAATAGGGAGCTTCACAGCTTACTGAGGTGCTTAGTAACAGGATGCTAAAATACATCAGACATGTAATTAACTGAAGCATTTGTAAACAATTGTAATAGTAAGAGGATGGGCATTTGTGAGCTGGAGGCTATATTTGCTTTAAGTCCTAATAAGACCAAAGAAAGGCCAGACATATTGGATATCACCTTTTTATTGCAACTTAATCACACCACAAGAGAATACTTTCACAGCGTCCCAGGTGTCATCTTTCTTTGGAGAGAAAGCACAACAGTATAATGGACCATAATGGGATCTTAAATTAGCCTCAACTGAGCACTTGGCCCCGATGCTCAAGAGATGTTTGAAACAATGTCACTGCCAAAGGTTTGTCTGATGGTATAACAAAACTTGTGTGAGTGCAGATGGAGAAAATAATCCTGTAATGAGACTTTCTGGCCCACATTCAAGTAGATTCTGAGTAATAGCTTTATTCCTAATTTTAATTTTTACAAAAAAGTCCTGTAGTAACTCAAAAATACATCAATTATTCCTCGTAGTTAAACCACTTGGTTCATCTGTTTGGTTTTTGGACAGGAATCTGCGATCTGGGGTTTCATTTAATGTTAATGCTATTGTTGTATCATACAGGATACGGTGACACCAGTTGTGATGATGGGGTGGAGAAGGTCATCTGACATCACTCTCAAAGACAAGCTTTGTGACCTAAACAGGAGGGCTGTTCCTGCGTGGTGTTCAGAGGTTTCAGTATAAAAGAAGCACTCCCAGGCTCGTCAGAAGCTTTGGACTGACGGGCTGCCAACCAAGGTGAGTCTTCTAGTGACTTTTAATTAATTCAATGATTAGTTAAGATTGCAGAAAGTTTCACGTGATTCTTTTTCTAATTTGACATTTTCTTAGTTTCCACATAACAACTGCCTCACTTGGCAACAAAAAGGTAAATGACATTCATGCAACTAGTGACTTGACTGAAAAAGGGTGACTAAATCAAATTAAAAATGTATTGATAAGCACTCTTTAATTTTATTTGATCTTAAAATGTATTTCTATAAATCCAAATTTTGTTATTTCATTTATATTTTAATTACAGAGGTGCCATGAGTACGGACGCGGAAATGCAGTGTTATGGCCCGGCGGCCATATTCCTCCGGAAATCTGAAAGGGAGAGAGTAGAGTCTCAAAACGCTCCCTTTGATGCCAAATCAGCTTATTACGTGACGGTGCCCACTGAGATGTATGTGAAGGGGAAAGTAGTGAAAAAGGAGGCTGGCAAAGCCACCGTTGAAATTCACGGTGGGAAGGTATGTAGACATCTATTGTCATATAATACAATAGACACAAATAAAAACAATGGCTACATATCCTCACACTTAATGGCGCTACACATTCTTATCACTGTTCTTGGTGCAGACTGTCACTGTAAAGGACGATGACATCTTCCCCATGAACCCTCCAAAGTACGATAAGATTGAGGACATGGCCATGATGACTCACCTCAGTGAGCCTTCTGTGCTGTATAACCTCAAAGAGCGCTATGCAGCATGGATGATCTACGTAAGACTAGTTGTTGCACTGTAATACAGTATATATTGCAAGTATGACGGTGATGTTTAATATATACAGTATGTCCTCTTCTCTTGTAACAGACCTACTCCGGGCTGTTCTGCGTGACTGTGAACCCTTACAAGATGCTCCCAGTGTATGACTCAGCAGTTGTAGCAGCATACAGAGGCAAAAAGAGGATTGAGGCTCCACCCCACATCTTCTCCATCTCGGACAATGCCTATCAGTTCATGCTCCAAGGTATCTATCAGGTTTAAGGCTGCAATCTGTCCTGAATCTGTCACTCTATAAAAAATGATACACTGTTTTGATATCTTTACAACAGTTTGTTGTCACTTGTAAAAATGCAGATTATTGTGACTCTCTGACTGCTGCGATATAAAAAATATAATGCAATAATACTATTTAAAGGTCCCATATCGTGCTCATTTTCAGGTTCATACTTGTATTTTGTGTTTCTACTAGAACATGTTTACATGCTGTAATGTTAAAAAAAACCTTTATTTTCCTCATACTGTCTGCCTGAATATACCTGTATTTACCCTCTGTCTGAAACACGCCGTTTTAGCGCATTTCAATGGAATGGCAACGGAATTGCGTTGCTAGGCAACAGTTTGGGTCCATGTTTACTTCCTGTCAGCTGATGTTATTCACATACACTGCAACAGGAAATAAACTGGGACACATTTAGAATGTTTAAAACCGCGTAATGGTCTAAATATTGTATATTTGTGACATCACAAATGGACAGAAATCCTAACGGCTGGTTTCAAATGCACAATTTCTGAATACGGGCTGTGTGTATTTCTCCGTATATTGAGCGTTTTGATAGTTTAACAGTATTTATATAACACTTAAACCTGCTCTATAATATAAAAGACATGAAAATCTCACCTTTTACAATATGGGACCTTTAAGATAAATTTATGCAATAACACAATGTGTGTGTTCAAATTTCAATCTCTCAACAGATCGTGAGAATCAGTCAATCTTGATTACGTAAGTCAATGCTTTTGGATTGATATAGCTCAGACTGATTATTTCTGTACATGTATCATGTCTGACTTACACCAACATGTGTGTCATACTGTATTATTATCTTCATTCTAGTGGAGAATCTGGTGCAGGAAAGACTGTCAACACCAAACGTGTCATCCAGTACTTTGCGACAATCGCAGTGGCTGGAGGAAAGAAAACTGAGCAATTATCAAAGATGCAGGTAAATAATGTGAAATACACTGTACGTATGTATGATATCTATGAAAGTGTAAATGCAAACACATGTCATGTGTCATTGTTTTAAGGGGTCGCTGGAGGATCAAATCATTGCAGCCAACCCACTGCTGGAGGCTTATGGTAACGCCAAAACTGTGAGGAATGACAACTCATCCCGCTTTGTAAGTTTCGGTTCAAAAGATCCTGCTGCTTTAAAATAGTGTCTGCTTTTAAGATAGTCTTCTCTGCCCTCAGTATTTTTGTTTGTCTTTACACTATAGAATGTTGTGCAATATCAAAATAGAGAGGCGTGCTGTTTTTGTTTGTATAGTACTGAATAGTAACATTTGCTACCAAGTCTAGGTAGAGCAGAGTGAGTCACTCACAAATATGCTTACACTGATAACTGCATACTTCTGTAGGGTAAATTCATCAGAATCCATTTTGCATCAACTGGAAAGTTGGCTTCAGCTGACATTGAAACATGTAAGCCTCCAGCCAATCATTATCCAGAAGGTTTGATGAAAGGACAAACTGTAAACCAGTGTATCGCCTTGATTTCTAGATCTGCTGGAGAAGTCTCGAGTGACGTTCCAGCTGTCTGCTGAGAGGAGCTACCACATCTTCTATCAGCTCGCAACAGGCCACAAAGCTGAGCTGATAGGTGAGACATTTAGCCATGTTTCATTTTATAGAATAAATGCGTGCTTCACCTGAATCTGTGTAATGAAATACAATAAATGTTTTTCAGAGGCTCTCCTCATCACCACCAATCCGTACGACTTTCCCATGATCAGTCATGGTGAAATCACTGTCAAGAGCATCGACGACATCGAGGAGTTCATCGCCACTGATGTGAGCAGACACGCTGCAAAATCCAAAACATTTACACTGTAACTTTAAGGGATTAAATATTGCACATACTGTAAAGGCTCCTCAGATGTCATTATGATGTATTGTTGGAGCAACTGATAACACACAATGAACCAGTAAACCTTCGTCTGTAATGAGGATCCTTTACTGAAAGACAAGAATATATATATATTTATAAATATATATGAGAAATCTGTGTTTTTGATTATCCATTCTGCAGACTGCCATCGACATCCTGGGCTTCACTGCTGAAGAGAAGATAAGCATTTTTAAGCTGACTGGAGCTGTGATGCATCACGGAAACATGAAGTTCAAGCAGAAGCAGCGTGAAGAGCAGGCTGAGCCCGATGGCACTGAGGGTAAAATTTGTTAATATCATACTTGTGCAACCAACTACTCATTACTAAAATACTGTTATGATTCTTTCACTGCATACGTTTAATCAGAGTTCTACTTTTATACTGTGTATTTGTTTATTCAATCATTCTTCCACAATTGAGAATGATGGCATTGTAAAAGTCAGGGTGTCTAGGGTGTTGCAGGGTGTCTCGGCTTACCCTTAGAGACCCAGTGAAAGTGAAAAATGCATTTTCCTAGTTTTAATCCTGTGTCCTTGTGTTAATTGTTCATTTATCTCTTGTTATATGCCAAATATATGTAAAAAAAAACCTGTATCAGAGTATTATATATTGTCGGATAACACGAAACGACCGGCGGACTTTTTTCCTGGGAGTGGGTGGGGAACTCCGGGCGCCGTTCATCTGCATGTACTGCCCGCGCTGCAGTGTTAGAGTTGAAAACGTCCCTTTTATCTGTCCCTTGTCCTGATCTAACAATGGGTTAGGGAGTTGTGTGTGTGTGTGTAGCCAACAATACTCTCTAGCTCCGTATTGCGCTAAACTCCAAGCTCAAATATAGGAGAATATTCTGTTTCACTGTGAAATATGTCACAGTACAGAAGCTAAAGACGCTCTAACTTCCGTTTCACTGCGTCTTTAAGGCCAGGTTAAGGAGTCCAGATAACTGGAGGGAACTCAGAATAGACCTGCTGGTCCTTTGCATCGACAGGAGCCAGTTGAGGTGGTTTGGGCATCTGATAAGGATGCCTCCCAGTTGCTTCCCAAGGAATATATTCTGGGCACATCCAACTGGGAGGAGACCCTGGGGCAGACCCAGAAAATGCTGGATCCCATTTGGCTCGGGAATGCCTTAGGATTCCCCGGGAGGGGCTGTAGGATTATATTGAGGAGAACAATGTCTGGGTTACCCTACACTTTGTCACAGTGACCTGGATCTAAATAAGCAGCACAGCATGACTGGATGGATGTTGTAAAAAAATACTGTAGATTTTCAGATCATCACCAATCACATTTGTAACTTAGTGGCAACATTGAGTGATAATCTTTGTGTTTTGTTTTGTTTTTATCAGAGGCAGATAAAATCGCCTACCTCCTGGGTCTGAACTCTGCTGAAATGCACAAGGCTTTATGTTACCCAAGAGTCAAGGTCGGCAATGAAATGGTGGTTAAAGGTCAAACAGTGTCACAGGTAATGTACATAAAATATTAGTTAATGAACATAAATGTATTAATTAATATAAAAAATACCACTTGTTCCGTATAACCAGAACTCCAACTCTTTGAATCTTTAGGTGCATAATGCAGTGATGGCTCTCAGTAAGTCCGTTTACGAGAAAATGTTCTCGTGGATGGTCGTCAGAATTAATGAGATGCTGGATACCAAGCAGCCCAGAAACTTTTTCATTGGTGTCTTAGACATTGCAGGGTTTGAAATCTTTGATGTGAGTAAACAACACATTGTACTAGTTAAGTTTTACAGAGTGAACCGGTACAATACAAGTTTGACACCTTCTTTCCCATCTCAAGTACAACAGCTTGGAGCAGCTGTGCATCAACTTCACCAATGAAAAACTGCAACAGTTTTTCAACCACCACATGTTTGTCCTGGAGCAAGAAGAGTACAAGAAAGAGGGCATTGAATGGGAGTTCATTGATTTTGGTATGGACTTGGCTGCCTGCATTGAGCTGATTGAGAAGGTGAGCGACATGCTGTATATTCACAAACACAGAAAACTATCCAATGACTTGAAAGTTTTTGTTTTAAATAATCATTTCATCATAACAGCCAATGGGCATCTTCTCCATCCTTGAAGAGGAGTGCATGTTCCCCAAGGCAACAGATATGACCTTCAAGAACAAACTGTATGACCAGCATCTTGGAAAAAGTGCTCCCTTCCAGAAACCCAAACCTGCCAAAGGCAAAGCTGAGGCCCATTTCTCCCTGATGCACTATGCCGGCACTGTTGATTACAATGTCACAGGCTGGCTGGATAAGAACAAAGACCCCCTGAACGACTCAGTGGTTCAACTCTACCAGAAGTCTTCAGTCAAGCTGTTGTCTCACCTCTATGCAACACATGCCGGAACAGAAGGTAGTTTTTTATATATAAGGTACCACACAACATGTAAAATGGAATAAAATTTGCTGTATCATGATAATTTCATAGTTTAGTTTTTTACAGGGAAGGAATAAGGGAAGCTGAGGGTGTTTATGCAAAGTCATCCCCAAAGAATTTAAGATAAAAAGTATATACGCCAACGTCAATACTATCATGTAAATGCTTTTTACAGAGGGTAAAGGAAAGAAGGCTGCCAAGAAGAAGGGCGGCTCCTTCCAGACAGTATCAGCTCTCTTCAGGGTAATTTTTCAAAAATACATTTTGTGGTCACTTTTAATACCTACATGTATATGAATGACTGTCCACCGTGCAGGGATTGTTCATAATAGGAGATCCTGACACTAAGCTTTACACAAGAACCAAGCATGTAGTTTAGTGGTGACTCGTTTATACCATAGATTTCTTTTTTTTTTAATTATCAAATTTTTATTTTCAATACTGGAGGTTAGATTGAGTATAACAGCAAATAATCAGCCTCTACATACATCTGTAATTCTGGAAATATTATTCATCAACAGCCCGACAAATGGATTTTATTTGCCCCTCCAGTCTTTTAAAAAAAAGCGTCCTCCCTTCCCTTACTCTGGATGCCACATGGGTAAGACAACCCAAAAATCACAAAAAACAGAAAAGTAAAATATATTTATATATACACCGGTATATAAAGTTAAAAAAAAAAAATCTGAAGTTCATGGGGAGGTTTCCACCTTAATTCTAAGATTTTTTTTTTTACCATAGATTTCTTCTTGTAGCAGACCAGGTTTGTTACCTGAATGCACATGCTGCAGATCAAGGTGGTGTCTTAATTAGGGAGACCTTCAACATGGGTGGTCTGGTCTCCTGATACTGGAAACTGGGAGAAGCAAGCAAAATGACAAAATTCTTTCAGATTATTTGTAAAACATTTACTAATGAAACCTATATACATATATATATACTTTTGTATATACATACGTTTAGACGTACCACCAAACCTCTCCCTTTCAAGCTCTACAAACTGAAACTTCAATGTTAAGCTCATTTATTTGCCACCATTTCTATTTCTGTGCTGTTATCTAAAAGTTATGAAACATGTATTATAGGACAGCGTCGTCATATCACTGTCAAATGTTTTATCCATCAACAGGAAAACTTGGGCAAACTGATGACCAACTTAAGAAGCACTCACCCACACTTTGTGCGCTGTTTGATTCCCAATGAGACAAAAACACCAGGTAGGTACCAAAAAAAGAACTCATACCTCACTTTGCATCTGCTGTACGGTTAGCCTGCCTGTCCCATAGTTGCTGTTTCAAATCAGGGCGATGTCTGCAAATGACACACCTTTACAGTACCATGGATCTGTGCGAGGGCTTCATCAGCTATCACATTGGGGTGTGCTTGTTCCTGTTAAAGGTCTCATGGAGAACTTCCTGGTCATCCACCAGCTGAGGTGTAACGGTGTGCTGGAAGGTATCAGGATCTGCAGGAAAGGTTTCCCCAGCAGAATCCTCTACGCTGACTTCAAGCAGAGGTACGGTAACTATTTCTGTACCTCTCAGTCCACATTTGTTGATTCTGTTCTGTTGATGATGTCTGATTTAAATAAATCCTTTCAGATACAAAGTACTGAATGCTAGTGTCATCCCTGAGGGACAGTTCATCGACAACAAGAAGGCCTCAGAGAAACTGCTGGAATCCATAAATGTGGATAAATCCCAGTACAGATTTGGCCATACCAAGGTACAGTAGATGAACAGACTTCAATACAGTCATGAAATAATGAAGCTTGAAACAGAAACAAAGTCTTTTGATTAAATTAATGTTATTACATCTATCGTCAGGTATTCTTCAAGGCTGGAGTACTGGGTCAGCTGGAGGAGATGAGAGATGAGAAACTGGTTGAGCTGGTCACAATGACTCAGGCTCTCTGCAGAGGTTTCCTCATGAGACGAGAATTTGCCAAAATGATGGAGAGAAGGTGGGCTCAGTGTTTTGTAATATACTGTGGCACTTACAGCAAAAAAACATTGAAATTGCTGTAGGTGTGGGATGATACAGTATTATACTGTATGTACAGTACAGTGATGCTTTGTTTTCTTGCTCATACCCTGGACATTGAGTCAGTCACTACCAAGGAAAAGTCACGCTACACAAAGTTACAGATGTAAGAGACGACTGAATGAGTCAAAGTACCGAGACTATGAAGGGAAATACTCATTGCTGTAAACTCTTTTTCTGATCAACATACTGTATATGTAGTGTACATTATGTTGTGCAGGTTAGATGTTTAAGCAGCATATTCTTCATACTTCCAGTAACTATAATTGTGAATGCAGTTACTGGACTTGCTGTTGTAGAGTCTCTGCTAGTGTATGGGTTGCTTCAAAGTGGTCGCTCCTAGTTAATATTTGATTCAGTTCAGTGTATGTCTGACATCCTAATGAGATCCAGAGAGACTTAGGAGTCTGCTCCTCTAGCTTTGCAGACTATAGGAATGAAAAATAAAATCCTCCTAATTATTGAATTAATGGTTTTACTTAATTATGATGCTCCAAAATAAGTGGTAACTAGGTGGAATAGAAACTTTTTGCATAATTGCATTTCATTTGGCATCCTCCAGTGCCATGGCAAGTGCAAGCCACACGGTAGACTACTAGAGGACACATACTCCTCTAATTATCCGAGGGAGCTTTCTACATATGTACCGAATCCTCTGTTTCAATTATCTACTTTGAACTCTTTAACGTAGGGACAAGAAACGGGAGTGTGTGAGTTTATACGCGGTAGAGATGTCAGGGTTTTTTTAATGACCCGCACCCACCCGACCCGTTATGAAAGCCAATCCACACCGCCCGACTCGCAAAAATATGCATTTATCAACCACCTAAAACCGACACGCAAACCGCCAACACTATGCATTATAGTAGCACAATTGTCAGGACTGAGATCTGCGACAAGGACAAAGACAAGCGGACTCGAGCGCCACGGCTTGCGGTGTTTGTCTGTGTAACGTCATCTCACAAACATACGTCATGTTTGAGAGGGAGACAGAGAGAGGGGAAGAGAAGGTGGACTATTGCATGCAATGTTTCTGTAAGTTATTAATAACTGACTCACAATGCTGCTTTGTCAGTTTGTCACCTACCCGCCCAAACCCGTGATATGTTCTAGTAAGCTCACCCGAACCCACCCGACCCTTGGGACCCGCAGGTTCTGGGTCGACCCACACATCTCTAATACTCGGCCTCCTAGACACAGTACAGGGAGCAGTTGCTAGATCATAGACGGTTGGATACTGAACCTTTTCAACAGATGTGTGTGGAGCTGTGTAATATCAGGAAATCAACTCAACTGATTTTGTTGTCTTTATTAATGTGTTGTTGTTCTGTGGACAGTGTTTTCCATGCTGAGTCAGGGTCAGATTTTAGAACTCAAGCAATATATGCTTTTAATAACAGTAGACTGAGACTTCCTAACTACTGTAAATCTTTACCTAACTGCAGTTCTTGATCAGATAGACCACTTGATCTCTCTTCTGCTCTGGAGGAAAGAGCAGAGAAGATGTGATTACACTGGGTCGGTCAGATCTATGGGTTCATATCTGGGGTGCCTTTTGATGGCTCTTCCTGCATTGGCCAGGAGTTCTAAGCTGATTTAATCTCTACACACAAAAAGGGATGTAAGGGTTGCAGCAATAAGACACAGTTTCACCTAATTGTCTTATTGTCTTAAATAAGGTTGTGTGTTTCCTATTAAACTGGAGAAGAACAATTCAGATTTGTTTTGCTGTGTCTTGTATCACCAGGGAAGCCATTTACTCCATCCAGTACAACATCCGCTCATTCATGAATGTCAAAACCTGGCCATGGATGAAGCTGTACTTCAGAATAAAGCCTCTGCTGAAGAGCGCAGAGACTGAAAAGGAGATGGCCCAAATGAAAGAGGACTTTGGAAAGATGAAAGAGGATCTAGCAAAGGCTCTGTCTAAGAAGAAAGAACTGGAGGAGAAGATGGTTTCTCTACTGCAGGAGAAGAACGACTTGCAGCTCCAAATTCAGTCTGTACGTCACAAAGAAAGAGGGAATTGCTTTTTTTCAGAGACCTTGGTTTTAAAGTTCAATAAATATAATTTTGATTTTATGTCCCATCAAATCTAGGAAGCTGAAAACCTCAGTGATGCGGAGGAAAGGTGTGAGGGGCTCATTAAAGCAAAAATCCAGCTTGAGGCCAAATGCAAAGAGACGGCTGAGAGACTGGAGGATGAGGAGGAAATGAATGGTGAGCTGACTGCAAAGAAGAGGAAGCTGGAGGACGAGTGCTCTGAGCTGAAGAAAGACATTGATGACTTGGAGCTCACCCTGGCCAAAGTGGAAAAGGAGAAGCATGCCACTGAGAACAAGGTTCAGTCTCTCATTTCTCTTTACTAAACTGTGCGGATTAGAAACACACTGTGATTAAATATTAAATAATTGTATTTATATAAACTGTTAAGGTTAAAAACCTGGTTGAGGAAATGACATCTCAAGATGAGATCATTGCCAAGTTGACCAAAGAGAAGAAAGCCCTCCAAGAGGCCCATCAGCAGACCCTTGATGACCTGCAGGCAGAGGAAGACAAAGTCAACACTCTGACCAAGGCCAAGGCCAAGCTGGAGCAGCAAGTGGACGACGTAAGAGGCTGTGTTTTTGTTTGAAACAAGTGCACCAAAGTCTTTCTATATTGGTACCCATTACACTATGTGTGAATTCACTAGATTGAAGGTTCCTTGGAGCAAGAGAGGAAGCTCCGTATGGATCTTGAGCGATCAAAAAGGAAGCTTGAAGGAGATCTGAAACTGGCTCATGAGTCCATAATGGATCTGGAGAATGACAAGCAGCAGTCTGATGAGAAAATAAAGAAGTATGTAATAATGAGAATTTAATTTATAACCTCCACAATTCCCAAAATAACAGTGTGCATCTAACATTTTTCATTATTTTTGCTAACAAAGGAGGGACTTTGAGATGAGTCAGCTTCTTGGCAAGATAGAAGATGAACAGTTACTTGGAGTTCAACTTCATAAGAAAATCAAAGAACTGCAGGTAACGTGTCGATATGTGTTTGGGCTTTGTGGAGGGACATTTTGTTGAAGGATTGTGTCTCGATCAAAAATATGTTTACAGTAAATTCTTATGGAAGTAACTGAAGGATGGATGGAGGGGATGTTATGATTATAATATTTATAATTAAGTCATTTGAATAACTATAACAAGTATTTAGGATTCGTGAAAAGAAAAGTGAATTATTTAAAACATCGTCATAATCTAATTGGTGTTGGCTTCACTTGAGACTTTTAGGTGTCTTGTTTAACTGCTATTTCACATTTCTGCTTATACCAATTTTGAAATGTTGAGTTCAGTTGACTTTCTGTGTTATGACAAGTTACATTGTCTTATTTTTTCATATAATACAATTTTGTCACAGACCCAAAAAAGCAAAGTCAAACCTTATACTGTACATTTGAAATAAGGCTCGGCATGCAGGCCATTTCAACACGACTACAGTATGTACTTTTCTTTTTGCATCACAGGCTCGTATTGAGGAGCTGGAAGAAGAGATTGAGGCCGAGCGGGCTGCTCGGGCCAAGGTGGAGAAGCAGAGGGCTGATCTCTCCAGGGAACTTGAGGAGATCAGCGAGAGGCTGGAAGAAGCTGGCGGAGCGACGTCCGTTCAGATCGAGATGAACAAGAAGCGCGAGGCCGAGTTTCAGAAGCTGCGTCGTGATCTCGAAGAGTCCACCCTGCAGCACGAGTCCACCGCTGCAGCTCTCCGCAAGAAACAGGCTGACAGCGTGGCAGAGCTGGGAGAACAGATTGACAACCTCCAGAGAGTCAAACAGAAGCTGGAGAAAGAGAAGGGCGAATACAAGATGGAGATTGATGACCTCAGCAGCAACATGGAGGCTGTCGCCAAATCAAAGGTCAAATTTAAAAATGTTTCTTTTATTTAAAGTGTAATAACTACCTCAATTCGTGTTTTATCATCTACAGTAGTATTATGACTACTGTGGACTCAACGTTGTGTTGATTTATGTCCTTAGGGTAACCTGGAGAAAATGTGCCGTACTCTTGAGGATCAACTGAGTGAATTAAAAACCAAGAATGAAGAGCATGTGCGTCAGTTGAATGAAATGAATGTTCAAAGATCAAGACTGATGACTGAAAATGGTGAGTGTAACGTCTGGGATGAGAATAATAAAACAATCTGAAACTGCAGTGTTTCAGAAAACATTACGATTTGAGTCGGCACAAATTACTAACCAAAGAATCATTTTCCAATCAGGGGAATTTGGCCGTCAGTTGGAGGAAAAGGAGTCTCTTGTTTCACAGCTTTCAAGAGGAAAACAGGCTTATATTCACCAAATTGAGGAGCTCAAAAGGCACCTTGAAGATGAAGTTAAGGTATTGCAGTATGCTTTTGTTTAATGTAGAAACAAATGATCTAATGTATTTCTTAATAAGAAGATATTTGATTTACCAATTTGTGTATTTTGTCATTATTAGGCCAAGAACGCCCTGGCTCATTCTGTCCAGTCATCTCGTCATGACTGCGACCTGCTCAGAGAGCAGTATGAGGAGGAGCAGGAGGCCAAATCTGAGCTGCAGCGTGCACTATCCAAGGCCAACAGCGAGGTGGCTCAGTGGAGAGCCAAATACGAGACTGATGCCATTCAGCGCACTGAGGAGCTGGAGGAGGCTAAGTAAGTCATTGGGAGGGATACACCTACACAGGAGCCTGAGACTGTTATCACGTGCATCAATTCTATAACTCATCATAACATGATTCTTCAGGAAAAAGCTTGCTCAGCGTCTTCAGGATGCAGAGGAATCCATCGAGGCTGTGAACGCTAAATGCGCCTCTCTGGAAAAGACAAAGCAGAGACTGCTGGGTGAAGTGGAAGACATGATGATTGA
>CAKAKR010057830.1:10351-23337 GCA_916700685.1 Adelosebastes latens | reverse complement strand
TCAGGGCTAAAGTTGAGTAGAGTGAACTTGCTATAACCAAACTGCCAATCACATTTAGTACCAACTCGAAGGGACTGGAAGATCTTTACTCATTTGTTTTTTGTTGTACATCTGAACACTTTGTTCAAACTCTGTATAAGCTGAACCTGTTTGTCCTCTGAACACCCACACAGGTGTTTTCAGTTATTCTGGCTGATTAAACCTCTGCTCAGGTTGAAGGTGGAATTCATGAGATCACAAATCTCCATCTACCAGGTGCAATGAAAGCTGACAGGAGACTCAGGAAGATGTCAATACATTACAGTGAGCAGAGATCTAATCAGCCAAATAAACTGAAAACACCTGTGTGGGTGTTCATAGCTTTTAACGCAGGGTGCAGAACCCTCGGAACCTCCTCCACTGCCTATATTAGGGGGCGCTATCTCGCCCGCTGGTGACACCCGAGCCCAATCACTACAGAACATTGAATTTCGCGCCACTTCTGATGCATATTCCACTTTTCATGAGTTTTTGGGGATGGGAAAGGTCCCAAAAATGCGATCATCCGGCAGAAAAAGAATAATAATCCTTAGAAAAACAATAGGTTTCCTTGCACTTTTGTGCTCGGGCCCTAATGAGGCACCAAACTGTATCAAGATGTTTGTGACTCTTACTGTCAGTCCTGTTCCCGACAAACAAAATAAGTGTCATTTAGAACCAACCAACACGCTTTTATGGGAAGGTATAAAGAGTGTTATAGCACAACCATAACTAGATATTTGAGGCTGAAACTAATATTGATCGCTGAGACAATATGGTGATGATACTGTATATAAGCTAAGCCACAATATCACTATACTTCACCTGCTTGGCAGTAATGTTAGCTGACCAGACGAAGGTCTCTCCATGAATCACTGCTGATCCTAGTGTTGTCTTTTCCTGCCTCAGCCTCCCGACCGCGGTCAGAGGGAACAGGGGAGACACCGGAGTTTTGGTCGGGGACGATAACGTTTCTCGCTGCGGAGCCCCGTCACTTCACAAGACACGGGAAACCTCTGTTGGTCTGGAGGAGCTGCAGCATTTATTTCCGCAAAAACAGCCACTGTACATTTCCTAGATATTCTCAGAGCTACTAACTCTCCTGCAGTGTATAGTGTGCGCGCATAAACGTGAGAGTGGAGCGAAATAGCGAGAACGAGCGCGGCGTGTGAGTGAAGGCAAGCAGGCGGGCAGGTAGGCAGGCAGGCAGAGGAGCATAGTACAGCAGAGACTCCGGCCCTGGAGACCAAAGCTACGGTCTCCCCCGCGTCCTCCGACCGCGGCCAACACCGTTTTGCAAGACGGGCTTCAGTAGATATAACTTTGTGGTTTTGGTGCTTCCGTGTAGTTTGTGTTGGAGTCTTGTCTGAACAGTGTATCCACACGCGAGCGCGCATGGGACACCGACCCGGATTGATTTATATGTGTAAGAAGTTACAAACAGTCCCCTTTAAGCTACAGAATGATTTAAAATCCCTAAAAAACCCCAAATAATAGACCCGCCCTTTAATTCGTTTTTTTTAAGAACTGTGACCAAGATACATAATGAGCAGGACATTTTACAGTTGAAACATAAACTTAGGTGGACAAACTATGCAATGACGGCACTTTTTCTAAATTACTTTTTGAATTGCTATACCTTAAAAGTTTATATTGGTCCGGCCAATTCATTGGTGTAGCTCTAAAAGAGATGGTTGTTCATGTTTGAAGCATTACAACGAGGTCAGACCACATTCTGGTCTGTTGTTCATATTCAGCTATGTCCTCTGGTGTTGTTTAAGTGGTACGAACCGTGACAGTGGATGCTCTGTCATAGTATCCAGTGCCTGAAGATGAGGTATTAGCTGTGGAATGGAAAGGGCTTCTGTGCGTATTGGTACAGATCTCTTATTGTCTCTCTAGTTAAAATGGATCACCAGTGTCAGAGTGAAGTATTTGGGGAAAAGAACCCTGTTTGTGTGTGTTTTCAATCATGGTTGCTTGTCTCTAGATCACCCTCACCTTTGCTCTAACTTCATCTATGCCCTGAGGCAAACACACATTCCTAGATCATCTGAATAAGTAAGACAATGGTTGCTTTCTAGTGCCTCTGCCTCTGTTATGTAAGAAGAAAAACACCAGAGTACTTTGTCACTTTCACTCACCTGCTTGAGATTAAAAGGTAAATGTTTGAAGGTCTCAGTACCACCACTTACAGCTGTCACGGCTTAGTGTAGAAATTTACACTCAAAACAACACTTTATCCTTGGTTATCCTGCACGCCTTAGAAACACTACAGTAGGTATAATTTACTGCTTTACAAGCGGATTATTCCAACACTTTGTTTGCACATACCTTTGTGGATTGTTCAGTAAAAGTTTAGGCACATACCACCCCATGATGTATAATTTATGGATTGTGTTTCTGGAATCACCCCTATTTTGTAAGCATGTTATTATGATGTTTTCAGCCGCTAACACATCCATTATCGCTACTGTACCTCCTCAGGCTATCATAAACATCAAGTGAGTCTCTTTTTCCGATGACGTGATGGTGAAGAAAGTGAAGCTTGGGTTTTATAACTGTGATTATTTCATTTTCTGCCTGTTTCCAGCTATTACTCTTCCTCACAGCGCCGCACTTAATACAGATCACAGCAAATTCCTGGCATCGCAGCCCCACAATAAAACCCAAACAAAAGAGCTGTCATTTGGAATATTGTGTCTGTGGATTGCGGTCTGCAGCTAATGAAGTTAATGGAAACAGCAGTTGTGGCTTAAGTGTTGGATGCCGTGTCGCATCTCCGTCCCTGGTGGACGGAGGCAGGAAGACGAGACGAGGGAAGATGTGGCTGGTTTCAGTCTCAGGGGCTCCGTACGAGCCAGCTGTGAACGGGGAGGAAATGAGGTCAGCCCCTACTCAGGGAGTCACATTGTTGGAACCGCCCACACCAATAAATGACGATGCATTTCTACAGCTCTTTTCATCATCCCCCTATATTTACATACATCTTTACGGGACACTGGTTGTCGAGGATAAGAGTTCAAGTCGTAATAGAAGTGGTGGTGGTCGAGCTCTCCAGAAAGCTTTTGTTTTTCGCAGATCTGGAGGAGTTTTCCCCCTCCAGATTGCCGGGGATTTCCTCTCCTCCCCCGGGGACATCCTGTTATCTGAGCTGTGACTCAGTGGAAAAACCTGCTTTCATTGACTGGACCTTTTCTTCTCTCCTCTAGATTACTACATTTAATCGATGTAGGCCATTTTTTCTAATCTAAAACTCCATTTTGCAGCATTGTACTTCACATTATTTAATCAGCTTAGGGAATATAACCACGAAGGTCTTCAATTGATATTCATGAAAGGAAACGAACCAGAAATCAATCATTCTCTCCTATAACTTTAGCAGCTGTGTGTGGGATGACTCAGGTCTGGACAAGAGGAAATTAATATAACAGCTCAACTCTAAAACGTCTTTTAGAGGAAGGAAAAACTGAGTTGTGAAACCATTTTGTGTGGTTGAAGAATGTATGAGAGGGTTGAAAATTCATAGTTCATTTCCATCCATCCATTTTCCTCCTCTTATCCGGGCCGGGTCACGGGGGCAGCAGGCTAAGCAGGATATTCCGAATCGTTTTTATGAACATACTGTATAAAGGACATTAAAAGACTAAGTAAGGTTAGTGCAACAACACTAGGACTTGAATCACCAGCTCAACTTTGCAGTAGTTAAAGAATGTTACAGCGAGCTAACTTGGCACTAAGGATGTCAGTCGGTCCAACATCTGATGCCCCAATCAGCAGGATGACATCATTGTCTTTGCCTCCCAAAATCACTGTTAAAAAATGAATCAGTTTCATGATGTGGCAACGCTCTGGTTAAGGTTTGGTTCGGTATAGGCAAAATTCATGGTTTGAGTTAACATAATTACTTTGTTATGGTTAAAGAAATACTGTGGTTTGGGTTAAAACAACTATTTGGTTATGGTTAGGGGAGCTTCATCGTCATGGTGACAATAATAAACACATGGTTATGGTTAGGGAAAGATCGTGGTCATGCTTAAAAAAAATCTTTGATCCAGACTGATGATGACACCTAATGGTATTTGTCCTTTGACTTTTCATCTAGTTTCACCAACAAGCTAAAATGTCAACTTGTTCAAACTTCCAACATCCAACTTAACACCACCAAACTAATAATTTTCAAAACAAAATCTTGTGAGTGTCAACTGTACTTTGAGATAATGCTAACATAGCTTGTGTGTCGCTGTCTGTCCCAGCGTGTTGCGACTGGTATATTCATGTAGATTTGTGTCTTTTCAGGAAAAAACAGTATAAACACTGCTGCTGTTATTTTTGAAAAGACCAAACCAGATGAAGCCATGCTGTCTTTATGAATCCCTGCTAATGTTTGCTAGCTGTGAATACATTTTGACAGAGTGATCTCATGCTGTAACAAATCCGTCCATGGGGATTTCTCTTGTGTTGTACCTTTTGAGTGAAGTGCACCCCAGTGAAAGATCCGACCTTTGCCCTCATCTTCTAGCCTGGCCCTGATTATTTAGACAACAGTTTGGTCAAGCCTGCTTTGTGTCATACGAGGTTTCTCCAAAGAGTAATTAACATCACTATGTCCTGCGAAGAAGGATGCTGATAGAAATATAGGCCAGTTGTGCCCGAGGGCCTCCCGTTAAACAGCTGGGTGGGGTGAACTCTGGCCTCCCTGGCCCGTACTGTGGTTAACATGTTAGTGTGTCATTTTCTCCTCCTCCCTAGAAAGACTCTTATTAATGCTATTCCTGCAGAGTCACACCCAAAATGTGCTTTTATACTGCAGCAGAGTGAGTATGTAGTTATGATGAAAGATGCTGTGGAAGACAAAGTTTCAATTATAATGATATTTCTCTGACATCAGTGGGATTCTGGGTGTCCTGCATCCAATAAAGGCTGAAGACAAAATTGCATTTGAGTTAAACAGAGTGAGACACAAACACCTCGACGCCAACATCAACGTTACAGCTGTTTACACCTTGTTTGCACCTTGTTTGCCGCCTTCTTGTCCAAAAACTCAATACACGTTTTCCTCTTTTCATTTCCTCCTCAGCACAATGATCTAATTTTCATGTCTGTAGTGAAGGAAGTATTACAGGGGCAACAGCTTCTCAGGTCTGGATAAGGATGTTGGGATCAGCATGTGTATGTGAAGAATGTGAGTCTGGAGTTTACTAATGAATCCGTATCAGTTTCAAGACAGAGACACATGTTTATTCACCAGTTTGAGAGTTTGAAGACACCAGTTTCAGGGGAATGAATCATAGTCTGTATATAAGAAGTGGACGTAGTCACTGTGATGTCACCCATTGGTTTATGCACTACGGTTTTGAAGTCTTGAGTTCTGCATTTTGGCTGTCGCCACCTTGGTCTCATCTCTTTTGCAACCAGAAGTGACACGAGAGGGTGGAGCTAAGTACAACTGAACGCTGAATAAGACATTTTTAGGCGACCAAAAGGTTATAATTGACTTTCATAAAATGAAAATGTACTGTGAAAGGGTTAAAGTTGTAAGACGAAAACGCGGACAACACCCAGACCGAACAACGCCGTGGTAGCGACCTGTCAATCACAAGGTAGCCACGCCCTAAAGCATACCCTGCTTTATGGTCTATTTGACTCTAAATGGGACCATAATTTACTAAATGAACATCATGCTGTATTGAAGAAGACTTGAAACTAGCGATTGAGACCATAAACTCATGTTTACAATGTTTACTGAGGTAATAAATCAAGTGAGAAGTTGGGTCATTTATTCATTGACTTCTATACAATCAGACTTCTTTTTGCAACCAGAGGAGTCGCCCCCTGCTGGCTATTAGAAAGAATGCAAGTTTAAGGCGCTTCAGCATTGGCTTTACTTTTCAGACCCAGAGGTAGCCCACTGGGTTGTTTTACCTCGTTGTTGGTATGTGTGGAAAGTGTCACTCGCCAACCAGATAATCTGAGGGTGAATTACTGAAGTATTAAATTAGGGGTAAGTCTACAAAACCTGATTTGGTATTTCTCACTTTCTCCATAATCTTTAATTCGCTTGGTCTTGAATGGATTTCATTGTGTGTTATGTTTTTTCTTTCTTGCTGAATCAGATCAGCTGTGTTTTTAGATGTTATGTAGAGAATTTCTTAATTCAATCTTCAGGATGTTTTTGTGAAACTAAGTCAGATGTTAAAGGACGGGTTCTGTTGACCACAGTCTGCCAGCTACAACCAGGATTTCTCTGCAGAAGAGAAACAGACTTTTTTTATAATGAACAGATGTCTAATTCCAGACCTCCTGTGTGCCCTTCTTTGCCAAACCAATTTCTCACAGTAGTTTAACAGGGCAGTGAGTCCAGACCCGAAACTGAGACCTTCGAGCCTCTCACCTCTGTAGCTACAGGTGACATCCATCCAACAAACGTCTCAAAATACTCACACTGGGTTTAATTGTCGCTGAGGTCCAGAAGCCTCTCTGTTAGCTATTTTAAATGGCAGCTGGCATTGTTTCCTGCCAGTGTCACGGACCTGAAAATATGTTTTTAAGTGAAGCGAAGAGTGTCAGAGCTGCCAGAGTCTGAGTGTTTGAGATTCTTGGAGGAAGAGATCCTCTTAGCCTGTTGTGGTATTTGGCAGAAGAAAACCAGGACTGTTTGTCTCTGCATTGCTGGGGAGGTGGAGTTGTTCTAAGGGTGCATCGAGAGAGCATCTGTGCCCTTTTGGAGGGTCAGCGCTCTTCATTATTTATTCTCCCTGCTCAATTAGACCAGAGAGTCTGTGAGCTCTCAACCCCAGCGGGGAGATCGGAGCGCACACGGGCGGACGTGCGGATACACACTCTCATGCATGAGCACACAGATGCTCAAACAAACCTCACATGCAAGGCTGCACACTCAGGCAGGGAAGCCGATACAGGTGTGACACATCAACAAGCAATAACCCCGACACATGCATCCTTCTGCCCACACACATCTTTCCCACCGCTCCTCAATCCGCGCTGATCTCATTGTGGCTCTTGTTTAACCTCGACAGGTAATCTCTGCACATGTTTTTATTTCCTGGGGTGTTGTTTGGAGGAAGGGGGCCGCCGGTGTTCAATCGTACTGTAGAAAGTGGGTTGATTTCATTGCTTGTGACCCAGCATGACCGCAGCAGAAAGCATTGCCAGGTGGGCTGCCCCACCGTGCAGACGGAGGGATGCAGATGGATATCTCTGTCTCTAAGTGTTTCAGGATGGCTGTGTAGGGAGGCATTAGCTGCTGTCAGTCACTCACTGTCATGAGAAACAACACATACAGAAACACTTATTCTAAATGGAGTGCGGTGCTGCTGGTGCTGCTGGTGGGTTTGTTGTATCGTTTAGTCATCCGGACAGTCTGTCCATCAGTGAAGTGAAGCTGGGTTCAAACTGTAGGCCTTCAGTGCTCAAGGCCGTTTTAACGTGTTTGCAGTATATTTACCCTGAGGTTTAACCAAACGCAATAAAGATTTAAAGAGCAACAATTAAAACAAGACCATTTTTAGCCTTGCTTGTGGCGTGACTCTATGGACGGTCAGTCGGTCGGTCCAGACTGAAATATCTCAACAACTGGCGGATGGATTGCTATGAAATTTCATACAGACACGCCTACTCAGTTTGTTGATCCTCTGTCTTTTCCACTTGTGCCACCATGAGGTTGACATTTTTGTTTTTTAGTGAAATGTTTCAACAACTGTCAAATGGATTGTCATGAAATTTAGTACAGATATCCATGGCGCCCAGCAGACGAATCCTAATGACTTTGGTGATCCAATGACTTTTCATTTAGCGCCACCAGCAGGTCAAAGTTTTCACTTTTCCAGTGAACTATCTCAACATCTACTGGATGGATTGGTGCACATTTGTGGTATTGAGTAGGACTGGGTATTGTTTAAAAAATTACGATACAGGACAGTACCCTTAAAGTGATACTGATACCAATAGAATACTTCATGTGATATTTTTTTTCTGCTACATTCAATACCCATCATGTGAATGGAAGCATTGAGTTGCGTAAAATGCCGCCACCACCGTATTTATTTTTATTTCCACAGTCATGTAGTATAGCCATATTTTTGAACGTTTTAATGGCATCTTGGCACACTAAACTGCCAACCCCGTCAAATACACCTCAGCTTTGCCACACCACAGACTGTATGGGTTGTAGCTGCTGCCACAGTGGGTCAATCACTCGTCGCATTAAATCAAAGAACGTTTGCGGTGATTGGCTGTGAGCAAAACCATACAAAAGTCATTTTTTTCTAGATCTGGCTACAAAAAGGATCGACTGCAGGTATTGTTTGACTGGAGAAGTTTCGATACCAGTTGGTATTGGGTTATCTCGGTCGATACCTTAAAGGTATTGAGTACCGATACCCAGCCCTAGTATTAGGTAAAATCTCTCCACAACTGTTGAAAGGGTTAGTTTGGTACAGACATTCGTGCCCCCCTCAGGATGATTTGTAGTCACTTAGATGATCCCTAAACTTTTCATCTAGCAGCGGGTTAAATTTTTTATTTGTCCAAATGTATAAGTAATGACATTCCCATCATCTTCCGATATACTTTGTGTTTAGTGCAAATTAGCAAATGTTAATATGCTAAGACGCAAAATATTTTCATTGTTTTATGAGCCTGGAAGTTTTTAACTGAAGTGTTTCCTTAATTACTAGTTGCATGGACTCTGTTATTTTTCTTCCATTGTGTCTTACTGGGCGTCAAACTATTGATGGCTCAGCCAAGCTGCCATGGTTGCCAGTGTTATAAACCATTGTTTCTTTTAAATAATACTGTCTTGGCAGTGCTGACAAGCTCCAGTTTGAATGATCAAATGCCAGTTGTTTAAAGGCTTTACTAGATGTGGGGAAAAAAAGCAGTGTGCAGCTTTTCATGCTGATTAGAATTACGTACCATCTGTGGTAAAACATCAAAATAAGGACATTTGACATTTACAGTGTGATTGTATCTGTAGGTTGTCAATCAATCATATGCCTCATTGAGGTGCAAGTTTTCTCCAGGGACGCTCCAGGCTCCATCGGCACAGGATATGAGATATTTCTCAGGGAGATGGGGAGGATTATTTTCATCTCCCACAGAGCTTTACTCTGATAGTGGCCTCAGGTGCTGGTGGAAGTCTGTGGTAAAGTCTCTTTTTTTAAGAAATATTTTTAATGTTTTGTTTAGCCTCTGTGATTAATAGACACTAAGAAAAACAACTATAAAAGTCACATTTTTACAGCTAAATCTGCTCTGGTTGTTTAATCTGTCTAGTTTAAATTGTACTTATTTTTTCTACAACTTCAAAACATTCTTTCTGAGTCTCACTGATAAAAATGCAACTTGTTGAGTCTATGATGTAGTAGTGTATATCTCATACTTTCTCTCTCATAAACACTCATAATGTGATGCTCACACAGACACTCGAGCACACCGGGCCTCTCGCTGTGTGGCCACACAGGATTTTCTACAACAGGAAATAGAATCTAAACGATGTTATAAACAGACAAGCAAATAGTGTAAGATTGTAAACAGACTGCCCACATCTGGGTCAGCTCCCTCCTCTGTCCCTTTTTCCTACCGATCTATCACGCCGTCGAGAATTCAAGCCTGGACTCAGTTTCTGAGTCTTACGAGAGCTCAGTTTCCCTAAATCGGCCCAATCATGGAGACAGAGACTTTTACTTTTACTTTAATTTGGCATGGAATGAAAACCAAATGGACTGACTTGGACTCAACTGAGGTCAATTGGTTTCCATTAGCTTCCACCCACTTCGCTAGCGGTCCCAGTACCCCTAACAACTGAGGCATGTGAGGGTTGCCCTCTTAACAAAGAACAATGGAGGGCCGGAGTAAAGTGGAAGCAGCTTTTCATAATGAGGGATGGAAATCCTCGCTGGAACCGTATTTAAGGTCTCAAGGGAAAAACACACGGAGCATATTATTGCCAGGTCTGAATTTATAATCGTAAGAGATTAATGTGGCTTTAGTGTTGTATGTTTTTATTTCTAGGTAAGATTTTGACTGTTGTCCTCTGATTCTGTATTGTCACTTTTACCAACTTGGTCTCAAAGGAAGGCGTGAAAATAGCACAACATTACAAGGACATTTTAGAATTTTTGCGTGTCATTTGTACGCCTCTTTTGTGTATCTTTTTCACGCCACGCAACAAAACTATGGTTACGACCGCAGTTAGGTTTAGGGAACAAAACCACTTAGTTAGGTTTAGGAAAGACATCATGGTTGGGCTTAAAATAAGTATGTTAACTAAAATGTGTACTTAAACAATGTAATATAAGTACGGAAAATGCATCACAAACTTGGAACACGAACACCGGTATTGAACACCGATCTCCTGGTAGAAAATCCTGTGTTTGTTGGACCCATCCACCTCTCCTCCCGCCCACCATGAGCAGTCTCTCTCAATTTTTTGGGGCTGGATCGCAGAGGGTCACTGAGTGAGTGACTGAGTGATTAAGTTATAAGATTGGTCGGCCGAGTGTTGGAGTTTCCTCATTTGCCGTTGCAGGAAGGAACAGTCCTTTATGCAAATGAGCCCGTCCAGTGCGACGCATCCAGCTCACGCAACTTGGACCAAGCTGTCAAACTAGGTGATCTAGTTCTAAAATGAAACCAGATTCAGCAGTGGCATAGCCTATTTCTTTCTTAAAATGTTTTCAGAAGTAGATTTTGGTGGATTGGTTGTAACAGAAAGTTTACGAGCAGGGCGACAAGTGGTTTCCTGTTTGGAACAGCGAGCAGAAAACCATGGACCAATCAGGTGCATTACACGAGAGGGGTATGTCACCGCTTGAACGGCCAATTGAGTGGAGCAGCGCGTCCCCTAGTGTCCTCGCTGCACCTGGTGGACATGTACTGCTGGATTTAACATTATAGACATGACCACGGACTATTTGTATAACAATTTAGCCACAAATTCACAGATTGACCATACACGGTCCAGACATACAGTATATTCTGTTTTGACTGAGTCTTGTTCTACGTCACTAGCTCTGAGTGTAACATATTTTACGTGTGATGCGTTTCCAACGCAGTCAATACGGACTACATAGCGTACAAATGACTACGATTACCTTCATTCATACACCATTTAGTGCGACTGGGCTGCTTTCACATATGCAATGTGTTTGGTCGCTGACTCTCTGAAGTCGCAGCAGCAAAGACGAGCCACCAGCATCATTGAAATTACAAGCAGGATCCATCTCCTGACTGTTTCATTCATATTGTACAAAACCACAACCTAGATTACACAGTGCAGTCAAGCAGTACTACCCCGCCCTATTATCAGCCCGACACACAGAGTCTCCTTTATGAAGCAAGGCAGTACTGTGCTGTGCCACTGTCATTGACTATACTCACCCCTTTAACCACACTTTGGGCCTGGTGAAGCTCTTGATAATATCTCTTACAGTATACATCCAGATTTCCAGATGGTATAGTAAAACACACCCACGTTTAAAGACTAAAGGAAATAATTAAAGGAATAAAGGAAAGTCCTTAGCTGAGTTTTCCACAGTGGAGAGTCTCTTAGGACTCTTAGGAGCGTGAGGCTATAAGACTTTTATTGTCTAAAAACAGAGTCTGAAAGTCACATTGATTATGGTGAAATGTTCCTAGGATTTGTCTGTGGTGGACTAATTAGTGAGGGTCACTTCAATGCTGCCTGATTATAACTTAGAAAACAACTCAGCCTCATGGGAAGGCGTATAAATAGCACAACATTATAAGGACATTCTGCATGTCATGAGGACGCATTTTAGGCTTTTTTCGTGTCATTTGTACATTGCTTTTAACATGTCATTACTATGATAACATTAGAGGTTAGGTTTAGACAACAAAACCACTTAGTTAGGTTGACGAAACACGTCACGGTTGGGCTTAAAATAAGTACGGAACCTAAGTTACATAAGTACGGAAAACACGTCATAAACATCACAAAAACGGGAAAATTGTCACTAGCGTAACTTACAAAACAGAACACCGGTCTGCTGGTTAAAAGATGTGTGTTTGTTGGACGCATCCACCTGCTCACCCACCCGCAATAAGCAGTCTTTATTTAATATAGCTGAGACTGATGAGAATGTTATTAGTTTCTGGTCATAATCCAAAGTGTTGGACTGATTGAAATTTTAACCTGATGATGGCGCTAGGTGAAAAGTCAGAAGATAACCAAAGTTTTTACAGTTCATCCTGATGGAGTCATAAATGTCTGTACCAAATGTCATGGCAATCCATCCAGTAGTTGTTGAGATATTTAGTCTGGATCAAAGTGGTGGAGAGACCAACATTGCCATCCATTGAGCCACTAGCACAGTACAAAATATGTGAGCACCTTGATTCTTTTTTTGGGGGTATTTTCCTGTCCCCAATCCTGTCCCCGCCTTCCACTGTACATGCTGACTGACTGTGAGCCAATCAGATCTAAGAAACGCTGTGGCTGTGTATCAAATTGACTCTTGACTGGCTGTGTGTTACGCTGCTCTGTATATAATTGTTTACATTGTGGAGCAGCTGGATTTTCACGATATCACAAGATCACACAAGAATTGCGGGATCACATATCACACGAAAATCCATCTTGTCAGGCTTCAAGTAATGCGTTTGTGTCTGGCAATCCAGCTATGGTCGTGGCTTAGATATGTGTGACGCGACGACACGGAGAGGCGACTATTCGTTCAATACAACAATGCCGTAGATGCTGCAATAGCATCAGTTATATCAAAACTGCAGAGTAATTCTTCATTGAAAGAGCCAAGAATGGCACTGAAGGCTTTTCGCTCTACCTGCCAAGTATTTTTTTAACAGTTTCCAATGACGACTTCTGACGCGTCAGGTTACTAAATGGAAGCATCTTATTTAAGATGAGAAGTAAAGAAGTAAATATATGTCAGAAAGCAAATCATAAATCAGAACTCTAAATCTGTTCT
>CAKAKR010057829.1:69306-131540 GCA_916700685.1 Adelosebastes latens | reverse complement strand
TTACTTTTTTTTTTCTCGTAAACTTATGACTTTATTCTTGTAAACTTATGACTTTATTCTCATAATATTACAACTTTTTTTTCTTGTAAACTTATGACTTTATTCTCGTAATATTATGACTTCATTCTCGAAATCTCAGATGTATTTTTTTTCGTCAATGAGGCCCTATTATTTTATAAATCAAATTAAATTATCACCTAATTACCCTGAAATTTGGGGACCTGTAAAATAAAGTGTTACCCAAATTATTATATCATAATTCAAATGAATGAATCTAAAAACTTTTCACAGGGACCCCACTTTGAGAATCACTGGGACTACAGCATCCTCCTGCATGTCTTCCTCATCAGCTCTCAGGTTGGTCATTTTCAGAACATGTGTCGTGGTCGCTGTCCAAGGTACTGATCCTGGAGCACCCCGGTGAGTCTGGAGCTGTCCAAGTACCCAGATATAGTCATCGGTACAGTAGGCTACTATTTTAACGGGATGTGCTGCTGCTGATATATGATTTATCACGACAGTTGTGATATGGCAGCTCTATCAAAAATGATGACACTGAAAAATCAGTCTAAGTTCCACGCTGGAGTGATTTAACCTAGCGCTTTACTGTCCTGCCTGGCTCGCCGTAGCTACACTGTGGACATGGTGGTAGTCAGTTAGCCTGCTGCTGCTAAGCCATTACAGGGCTGTCTCTATTATCATGGCAAAATGTTCGGTAATAAGTAATACTTTGCCTGTTGACGAAGGAGGATGTGGAGGGGATGTGGCTAAATAATGGGAAACGTTTTTGGGAGAAAGAGTCGACCTTCGCGTGTAACGGAACAAGATAAAGCCATCTTGGTGAGCTAGCAGCTAGCTGTTAGCAGCAGATTAGTCCTGTTAACATGAACACATTAAGGCTACTGGCTCAGTTAGCTGGCTGCACAGGGCTGTGGCTGCCAGGCAACATAGATTAATGTGTTAAGCATTGAATTTGACTGTAATCTAGCGTTAGACAGAAGTCATTTGTTGGGACTAGCTAGGTAAATGTTGTACATGTGTGTTTGTGTTGTTGTGATGAAGTGTAACAGAGCTCCCTGTGCATTGCAGTGCAGAAAGTTAACCTACTAAACAGTCATGTAATGCATATTACTAATATTACTAAACAGTCATGTAATGCATATTACTCATATTACTAAACAGTCATGTAATGCATATTACTCATATTACTAAACAGTCATGTAATGCATATTACTCATATTACTAAACAGTCATGTAATGCATATTACTCATATTACTAAGCAGTCATGTAATGCATATTACTTTGGTGAAACTAAATTGCTTTGACACATTAAAGGATATGTGGTGATTCATTCTAACATTTAGTTTAGTTTGCATTGTTGTTACCACAGTAGTTAAGGTCTGTAGTAGGTTTTATTCTGTTTGTTTAAGATAAGATAACATATTCCTTTATTAGGAAATTTGCACAAATAAAATACAATTTGCAGTGTACAGCAGCAAAGGGGATAGTGCAAAAAACAAAGTGTAACAAAAAACAGAGTGTAACAAAATATGAACCATTTAAATAGAAGGAAGTGTAAAAACAGGAGCAGTATATACACAGTATTGACAATAAACAGACTATTAAAAAAAATTGCACAAGTGGAAAATGGTATTGCACAGTGAGGATGAAATGAAATTCCACCTGAAAATATTGCACAGTATGAATTACAGCTGAGTAGTACTAATGATATTGCACAGTCATTATACAGTATAGTGCAGTTATTGTCAGTATTTGGTGTGTAAGTATAAGGGGTCTATTGGGAGCAGTGCTGGTTGTGGAGTCTGACAGCTGCGGGAAGGAAGGACCTGCGATAGCGCTCCTTCACACACTTCGGGTGGAGCAGCCTGTCGCTGAAGGAGCTCTCCAGTGCTGAGATGGTGTCCTGCATGGGGTGGGAGTCGTTCCCCATCATGGATGACAGCTTAGCCATCATCCTTCTCTCTCACACCACCTCCACTGTGTCGCGGGGGCAGAGCTGGCCTTCCCGATTACTGTGTAGTGTTTGTTAAAAATATGTCTGACTTTGTGTGTTGTTTTTTTTGCTCAGCAACTGAAGCAGCAGAGAGATAAGCTGAAGCAGTACCAAAAGAGAATCACCCTACAACTGGACAAAGAGCGACTTCTGGCAAAGCAGCTGCTAAAAGATGGCAGGAAAGAGTAAGCATAAAAAACAAATAATATACTACTCTTTTCAGTTCAGATCTGGAACAATATCTATCACCATGTAGTCACACCAGACACCACTATGGTTGACCAAATTGCAGCTTTAAAAACATACTACTACTACCAGAAAATACTGTACTTTTATGTATTTGTTGTATCCTACATGTAATGGTAATTAGGGACACTACTAGGTAGGTTTTGATTCAAGAACAACACTACATGCATTACAAGCAGAACTTCAATCAGACACTTTTGAAATCTCCTGAGTTGCAGACCCCTACATAGGCTCATCTGTATGCAATGCTACGCACCTTAGAAAAATACTTACTTTCTACTTGCTACATACTTTTTGCTGCATTATGTTTCTCCTTTTTATTTGTTCTTGCAGAAAAGCACTGCTTCTTCTTAAGAAAAAACGATATCAGGACCAGCTACTAGACAAGACTGAAAATCAGATTTCAAACCTAGAGCGCATGGTAAGTTTTGTGAGATTACACTGTTTGATGTCGTCACGTTTTAAGTCACCAAGCCACCCAACACTCTCTCATTCCAACTTGTCACATACCGCCACCTTGGCATCAATTTAGGATCAGGCACCAAAACCACTATAGTTAGGTTTAGGAAAAAACTACATGGTTGGGCTTAAAACTACTCCGTTTGTACAGTGAAAATGACACTGAACGTTGTGAACATGGGACACGAACGATCAACTGATTATAAAGTGGAAGTGAAACGTGACGCAAGGGGCATGAACAGTGGTCTTCTGGATGAAATCCTTGTGTTTGTTGGACTTATCCACCTCCCCTCCTGCCTGCCCAGTTTGTGTCTTTTCACTCCTTAAACTACGTGACCACACTCTTGTAGCACTTTCGCGGAGCGTTTACTGTCGCCGCGGATGGGTTTAAATCATAGTTAATGGAACGTTTCATAATGGCGCTAAGGGGTGCCTTGTGTGGCGGTGTCAAACGGCGATGGCTGTGACAAAGCCTCTGTATTTGACGCTCTGGGGATGAGAACGGGCAGAGCCACCGCTCATGAGTGTTTCAGGTTTATACTTACAAGGAGAAGGGTTCAATGTGATATAAATATTAAGATAAAAAGTAAAATCTTCCAAAGTCTGCTCACTCATTTTCTGCTTACTGATTTCCTGCAAAATCCAAA
Source organism: Adelosebastes latens (assembly GCA_916700685.1). NCBI lineage: Eukaryota > Metazoa > Chordata > Actinopteri > Perciformes > Sebastidae > Adelosebastes > Adelosebastes latens. The sequence goes on along the minus strand of CAKAKR010057829.1, from coordinate 128,173 downwards.
CTAAACCTGAACGGCAAAAATGTGTAGAGAATGACAGGTGCTGTCATTATGAGTAATGAACTTGTTTTTTTTTATCGTATGTGGCTGTCTCAAATTCAGTGTAGTTAGGTTGTATTGGTGTTGAAATGCCATATATAACATGATGAGCCACTAGGTAGTCAATGCATACTATTTTTGATCATCTATAATGCCGTTTTTGTTTGTTTGGAATTTTGCAATTTAATGTTTTTACATGCTAATATTTGTGAACAGGTTCAAGATATCGAGTTCATGCAAATTGAGATGAAAGTCATCGAGGGGCTCAAGGTTGGCAACGATTGTCTGAAGAGTATGCACGAGGTAAATATGCTTTCATGTTTCTTTTCCAGTGTTTAGAAATGTGCTTTTCACATCCATGTGATAATAATACCCCCTTAAGCTTTAGATACGTGAGTGTACACTTCAACAATGTCAAAGTTTCTACTGATAAACATACTTTATTTAATGTGATCCTTGGGTGAGGACTGAGCAGCGGAGAAAGCTTGTGGTTTGTGTTGGCATAGCTGGTGCACATTGTTTGAAGATTAAGGGATTAAGAGGCAAAGCCTTGACTACAGCAGTGTGACTGCTGCACATCCTTGGATACAGTGTGCAGATCTCGCTCAGGAAATTCACAACAAGCCCGCCAGAATGTGTGGAAAACACTTTTCATCCAAAAAAATCAGTTTTCTTCTGTAATATACGGCTTCCTTTTCTTGTTTGTGACAGATCATGTCAATTGAAGACGTGGAGAGAATCCTGGATGAGACCCAGGAAGCAATTGAATATCAAAGGGTAAATGTCTGCTTGATGTCAGTCAAACACACCTTTACATTGCTCGACTACAACCAGTATAGTATATGTTTACATTAGGTATAAACTATCATATCAACTAAAATGACATTATAACTGACAAGTAACTACTTTAATAATTTCTTAGTAATACAATATACCCTATGTTTAGAGGATGCAGAGTGCTGAAATCAGAACCTTCTCCGACATTACATGGATAACTGTCCATGTTTATGGTTAGTCAGCAAAAACCCTGAGCTGTCAGCTGTCAGCTAACACATTTTATTTTGCTCCTGCAGCAAATTGATGAAATGCTGGCTGGAGCCCTGACGCAGGAGGACGAGGACGCTGTTTTAGCAGAGTTGGAAGCTATCACTCAGGTGGGTGCTGCGCTGCATGTTTAACCTTTGAACATGGGTGGGTCCATTATTTATTTATTTATTTTTAGGTTTTTATATCCTTCTGTAGCTTCCCAGTGATGTCCCTTGTGTATTCAGTTTATTCAGTTTGGTCAAAGTATATAGGTTTTGCCATCGAAATGCTATTTTCCCAAGCCCTTCTAAAAACCTTTTCCCACGTGACCTGATGTAGGTTTCTGCATGATGACGCTGCTAAATGTACAGTATATATACAGCCTTATAGTCAGTGTATTAACGTCACATACAGTAACTTAGATGGCGGTCGGCACGCTCCCAGTTTGGAGAAGCAGACAGGAGTACTGGCACGGAAGCTAAGCAACGTACTGCTGTGGACGCCACGTTAGAAACAAACCAACCGATCGATGCAGCGGTAGACCAGCAACTCCCATGTTGTGCGTGGTAAAATGACTGTTTTTATGAATGGAGTCTGGTCTGGTAGCTATGAAGACAGCGATATATAATGGCTTCAGCTCCCCGTCAGAAAGGGCTGTCTGATAGCGAGGTAACGCGGTTAAAATATTCTAAATATAGCGTACACTTCGCCATCAGACAGCCCTTTCTGTCGAGGAACTGAAGCCGTTATATCGCAAAGCCACCAGAGTCCATTCACAAAAGCAGTAATTTTACGTCGCAGAAAGCGGGACTAACACTTTCAGTTATTTCCAACAGCTAACTTTGACTCAACAACTGCTAAAGTTCACAATATTCATAACCTTATTGATTAGCTTCGATTAGCGTAATTTGGTAATCTATGTCACTGCTTTTTTGCACCGGCTGAGTGGGCGTTTCCATTTGAAAAAGACAGAACAGAACGCAGATGGACCCGCCCTTTAACACAGAGAACGTGTGCTGACCGATGCATGATCTTTCCCTGTAACACCCCACTTCACATTTATCGTGACACACACACACTGAGGCCTGGTGTAACTACAGGCTTCAGCTGTTACTTACTGTAGTGCTTCCACTAGAGCAGTGCTGTTGTTCAATCTGTGATTCAGAGTTGAGTCAAGTGCAGATTTCATACCCAAACTGCATGTTGGTATTTTGACCAGATTTGTACAACATCTGTCTCTCGAGGAGAGGAGTAAGTCTAGCAACGTTAGAAGCCACAATATCATTATTTGTATGTAATAATAGGCTGTATAATTGTTGTGGCTATGAATTCGGTTGATTCCTAATAATTAAAACCTCAGCAGATTTTTCCTCTTTTGTGATCTAGTTATTATTCCAAATGACACACACTCTCAAGCCTATCAAACTGCACAAATTATTATGTTTCACACTTGAACACAGACACAGATTTTACTTCCAAGTCTTCTCAATTTGACAAAAAGGCAGCAAGCAATGTAATATTCCTTTTAGCAGTTTATCTACAAATGTTTTGGATGTGCCATCCAACAAGTTTGGCTTAAATAACTTGTCTCTACTTATACATGTAACTTAAAATAGAAAATACAGCCTATGGGGCTGATCACTGAGACACGCGCCTACCGTGCGGTCCTCTCTGGCGCTGTGTTTTTCAAGCCGTTTTTAAACACACACAAAAGTTAAAATAATGTCAACTTTTCAGAGCCAGGCTCGTTAATGTCACACTTGGCCCAGGCAGCTAATCAAATCAAGCAAGAGGCGGGCTTTACTACTTTCACACTTTTTTCCTGTTTTGATGCCAGTAGGGCTAGCAAGCTAGTTTTTGAACGGTGGAAAGGAAAGGGAAATTCATATCTCATGTCGTGGTAGTTTCATGTAGACTACTGTCTTTGAGAGAGAGAGAGAGAGAAAGAGAGAGACCACATTTTTCTGTTAATCACATTTGATCGCAGCCCCGCTTCACAGGCACATCAGCCGTTTTGCCCGACGCCCTTTGCCAATGGGTGTTTTTGAAGCGGCCGTGCCTGTAGCGACGCGTCTCGGTATGATCAGATTCTGAATCCTGAAGCTTGGATCGGCAAAATGTCAACTTCTTAGGAACTAAAAACACATTTATTTTCAGCTTGACAAATAAATATTTTTGTGCTTTTCTAGTTGGTCAGTGTAACCTCTATTGTTACCCTGTCCCCTCTACTGAAACAGGGAGAAGACGTAGCACTTCCAGAGGTCCCCACTGAGCCAATACCAGAGGTCCCAGAGGCAGCTAAAGCTGAACCAGGTACGAGTGTTTTTCTTATTTCACCTCACAAAGCATTCCTTCACACTTCATATATATATATATATATATATACTTGTACAGTAATTCATGCCAGACTGATCATATTTCCTTTTTCTTTTACTTTCTTTTCTAGAGAGGAGAGAAGCAAAGAACAAGCCAGACAGAGAAATGTTGGCAGCCTAAAACATCTGTGGTCAGGAGTAGGCTGTCTTTGTACTGATGGGCGCTCTGTTAAATTTCAGTATTTCATCTTTAAGTGTTAGCAGGTGAAGGTGGGACCTGCAGACGTCGGTGCACATTCACACATTTTACAGGATCAGCACTGTGTCTGCACTCTGAGGTATCTACATAAAGGCAGTGAAATGTTCAATTTCTCATTTTTAGATGTTTTACACATGAGTTGTTTTCCATATTAAATTGAGCTGTGGCAACAACATATTCTATTGGCTTTTCTTTCAGAAACTTTTTCTCCTTTTTAATGGTACCAAAACAAGTAAGGTTCTTTGGCTATATTGTCACTTAATATCATAGTATTTGGTTCATATTTTCAGCTTGTGTGTGTCATGTTTTCTCCAGAAGGGGGCACTCCTTGCTAGTTTGTTTTTTGATTCAACAAAACAGGTGTGTTCATTCACATCCCACCAGTACGGTGTGTGTGGCTATTGACAGAAAGTACAAAGCTCATGTTGCTGATATGTGGGGGATGTTTAGACAAGAAAGCCAGTATAGTATTTACAGTCCTACACTAAGTGGGCACTTAGACTCTAATTGGCATGTACAATGAAACTAACGAAAATTATCCACTGTGAGAAAAACATCACCCATGGTGTTACTGAAAACAGTTAAGAGTATGACTCTCTTATACAGACTTACGCCATGCAATTGTAGCTATACATAAAATGTTCTGTTGTAAACAGAAAGAGGAGAAAGTTCACAGGGACGACTGTACAGCACATCATTTTGTAGGTTGCTCAGATGATAGCAGCAGTGTGCACAAAGGCTTTAACGGGCAGTAAACAACAAAATGCACCTCGCTGGTATGGACATGGTACACTCGGGGGCAGGATGCATCCTGTAAATCTGTCTTTTTGGCTGGACTGGTTTCATTTAGAGCAGCCATTCTTTGTCCAAATGATGCACGAGGGAAAAACAAACAGGTTTTATTTGCTCCTTTACTCTGAAGACAAAATGGCAGGGCCTCTCCTCCGATACTTAATCACCTTGTTTGTCTACAGGCTAATTGTCTTAGATGGATGCAAATTTAGAGAACTGTGTCTTTTAAGCTCATCGTTACACACACAGTAGAAGTGTCAATATAAATAGGCAAATATATAAATATACTTTTTCCGGGGCAAGAACTGTATTTACATATTGAATGTTATTTGTAGAGAAACAAATATGCCTCTGTATATTATAGTACAGGAGTGGTGGAGCTCAATTGGTACAGAAATATGGGGGGTGTGCACCAAATTTCCGCTTTGATAAGGTGGTGCGGCATTCAAATGCTGTAGGAAATACTGGATTTAGGGCTTGAGCGAAGTGAACAAACATTCTGTAGTCATGTCAACATGGAATATACTGACATATAATTATAATTATTACATCATGCTAGACTTTATTATCACCTTTTTAAAAAAAAAAAAAATTAGGCCACAATGTTAAATTAGAGAAGATAACTTACATATTGAGAAACAGAGAAAATGTGTTTGAAGAAATCTTGAAACCTTTTATTACATTCCAAGGCAACAATCTTAGACATATGTTGTGTAGATTTATGTTTTATGTATTTGTATTTTTTATTTTGTGTTTCTATATTTATTTTTGGTACTACTGTGATGCTGTTTTGTTTGTTTTTTTACCTTTCTGCATGAATTTATGTCACCTATTCCTCTTTTGATAGCAATATGTTTAGGGATGCACCGATACAACTTTTTCAATCCCGATACTAATAGTGATACCTGGGCTTTGGGTACCAACCGATACCGAGTACCGATCCAATACTAGTGTTTAAATAATAAGCTGTAAGCCTCACTGTGTGTAAGTGACTGGGATCATTCTTTAATGCATAAGGCAACATCAGGCTTGACTTAAACATTTCTTTCCTAACAAATAAATACATAAATATACATTTGCTGAATTGTAATTTATTATTAAAATAATAAATCGTAGACCAGTAACAATTACAATTCAAGTGGAAACCTTTTAATGCAGCAACAAATTGGTCAAAACTTAAACAGCAATAACAATTCCAGTATATAATATATATAGTATATAAACAGAGAATTCAATTGAATATATCCAGTATTGGTATCGGTGCATCCCAGTATTCAAGATTTCAAGATTCAAGATTCAAGATATTTATTGTCACGCCGGTTGTACAGGTACAAACGTGTGAAATACTTTTTGCTGGGAAGCTCCATTAAAATAATAAATTATATTACATTTACATTAAAATTATAAAAGGAAATAATTTATATAAGGGCATATTAAGAACATATACAGGCATATTAAGAACATATGTATTAAGAATATATACAGTATATACAGTATAAGATATATTTTTGTGTAAGAATGTGTCGAATGAATTATCGATTTAAAAGTCTGATGGCCTGGGCAAAAAAACTGTTCCTCAGTCTGCTGGTGTGAGTCCTGGGAGTCATGTATCTTCTACCAGAGGGCAGGAGGGAGAACAGGCTGTTGTGGGGGTGTGTCGTTTCCTTAATGACCCTCAGGGACTTCCTGAGGCACCGCTGGGTGTAAAGCTCCGGCAGGCTGGGCAGCTCGCACCCGGTGATGTGTTGGGCCGAGCGCACCACCCTTTCCAGCGCCTTACGGTCCACGTTGGTGCAGCTGCCGTACCAGGTGGTGAAGCAGCCTGTCAGGAGGCTCTCTATGGTGCCACGGTAGAAGTCCCTGAGGATTTGTGGTTTCAGTCTGAAAGTCTTGAGTCGCCTCAGAGCGTACAGTCTGGGCCTTCCTGTCTACAGCGGTGGTGTGGGGGGCCCATGTCAAGTCCTTATGGATGTTGACACCCAGGTATTTAAAGGTGTCCACCCTCTCCACCGCTGTGCCGTTGATGGTGACTGGGGGGTGAGTGCAACCCCCCCTCCTGTAATCCACAATGACCTCCTTGGTCTTTGAGATGTTCAGGGAGAGGTGGTTGTTCTGACACCACTGTTCCAGGGTGGTCACCTCCGCCCTGTAAGCCGTCTCGTCGCCATGGGAGATCAACCCCACAACTGCTGTGTCGTCCGCAAACTTCACGATGGTGTTTGAAGCTCTTGTTGCCACACAGTCGTGGGTGTAGAGGGAGTACAGGAGGGGGCTGAGAACACAGCCCTGTGGCGCTCCTGTGCTTAGAGTCAGTGAAGTGGAGGTGAGGTTGTCTATCCTCACCACCTGGGGGCGTTCCGTCAGAAAGTCCAGGATCCAGTCACACAGTGGTGTGTTCAGGCCCAGATCCTTGAGCTTACTGACGAGCCTGGAGGGCACTATGGTGTTGAACGCTGAGCTGTAATCCACGAACAGCATCCTCACATAGGTGTCCCTTCCTTCCAGGTGGGAGAGGGTGGTGTGTAGGACGTGGGCAATGGCGTCCTCTGTGCCTCTGTTTGGGCGGTATGCAAATTGTAGGGGGTCGAGTGTGGGGGGAAGCATGGGGCAGATGAGGGATTTAACCAGCTTCTCAAAACACTTGCTGATTATGGGGGTGAGGGCTATGGGGCGCCAGTCGTTTAAGCTGGTTACTTTTGGTTGTTTGGGGATGGGGATGATGGTGGAGGATTTGAAACAGGTGGGGACAGTCCGGAGAGATAGTGACAAGTTGAAAATTGTTGTGAAAACCCCCGCCAGCTGGTGTGCGCAGGACTTCAGGACGCGTCCAGGAATGCCGTCTGGGCCGGCCGCTTTGCGTGGGTTGATACGCATTATGTTATGTATATAGTGTATAAAGATAGAATTTAATTGAATATATCCAGTATTGGTATCGGTGCATCCCTAAATGTGTTATTGTTAAGTGTAATGTTTTGTTATTGTGTTATTGGAAGGGATCAGTAGATAAGGAGTGGGGGAACATTGTTTGTCCTTGTCATTTGTATTTATTATTGAAAACTAATAAATATTGTTTACAAAAAAATTAAAAAATAGGCCACCGTAATTTAGCCTAGTTTTTGTCATATTTAGCGATCAAATAGCCTACATTCTTGAATATCTCATGTCCATCCCATCATTGATGCACCTTGTGTTTTTAAGTATTATGATATATGATATATATGTATGTGTTTAAGAGTAGATATATGTCATATATGACCATCTAGCCTCATTCAATGCCAAACACACACCCATTATCCACATCACACACACACACACACACACACATACACATTCTTCAACCTGCTTTTATCCCCTTGTGTTGTTTCAGTTTTGTTTTGTTTTGTTTTTGTACTTTGTTATTTGTCTTTCTCTGTATAATATATTTTGGTCTTTTTTATATATGTCCCTGCACATGTCTTCACTTGTTTTGTAATAACTTTATAACACAATAAAAAAAAAAGTATTATGATATATTATATGACATATGCAAAATGTTAGTGTCCTTTTTTTTTTCTTTAACTGTATTTCTGACTTTATTTCTGAACGCTTCTACTGACGCGTCTGAGACTTAAGGAAAAGAAAACCCCACGCTGTGTAGGAGTCCGTGAAGGCAGCATCGCGCTGTCAGCTGTGCAGAGAGAAGGTGCGTTTAGTTGGAGTGGTTTGTTTCTGGAGCGCTGGATCATCTCTCTCTCTCTCAACGGGGCGCGTTTCTTTGCTTATTATTTTATCCCCACTTCGTGTTATTATTTTATCTTTATCTTTTTACGCGGATACACGTTTGAAGGAAAACAAAAACCGTTTATGGTCCTGGCTGAAGATTTCACGATGTCTCGCACCGACGAGGTTCACCGTATGACGGAAAATGTCTATAAGGTAAGGTTCAACTAATGAATAAAGTTTGGAGGTGCATAATGAACGCAGCTTTCAGTGCAGTTCCACCTTTAATCGGACTTATTATTGACTGGCTAAGACGCATTCAGAGCCGTGTGGTTTTTTTCTCCCTTCGGTAATCTCTTTAGGGAGAGGCGCAGCAGCTCAGTTGGGTGATTTTTTTTTTTTGATTAGTCTTCCACCTCCACATACTCGACACCAGCTCTTATAATAAACGCAACACCTCTCACCTACTTACAAAATCAGTCTTTTCCTACATGTAGGCCTATTGTATAGTAGTGTAGGCTTTTTCCTGATATACCAGTGGGTTTCTATAGCCTAGTTTTCCTGCTGAAATGGGGACATTGCATTCCTGAAGTGAGTGTTTGACGGGCAGAGAAGGTTGGGCTTATCTGTTGCAACAAGTAAACATTTGCCCCACAGGGGTTTCAACATTCAAACCTGTTCTGCCTAAAAAAAACCTGTGTGAACTTTGCATGCAATAGTTAAGCCTCAGTACTGGGAAAATAGTCTCAGTTAAAAAAAAAAAGAATAGTATGGATTGGCATCAGGGAAGCATTTAAGGGTTATTTGATCATTTTATATATGAAATAGCAGAAAACATTAAAAAAAATAGTCCATCATAATTTGTCAGATCCCAAAAAATACAAATTGCTTGTTTTGTCCAAAACCAAAGCATTCAACATGATGTAAAACGAACCAGCTAATGTGGGGTTAATGTGGGGATTTGTCATGTATTAACTAACAATGCTTGATGCAAGACTTTGATTATGAAAATGGTTGCTGATTAACTGTTTGTGGAAGAACTAATCCATTAATCGTCAAATCGTTTCAGCAATAATGTAATTCATTCAAACTTAGTCTAGGCTTTGGTTCACAGGGATCCGCACCATTACCACGCCGGCGTACGCAGAGTAGGCGGAGTCTGCACACCATTTTAAAGGCGTGTCAGCCGGCGCATACGCCAAATGCCCCAGTTCAAGCGGCAACAGCGGTGTGTAAACCTACCTCGAGCACATGGCTGATACAAACAGGGTAAAAACTTGCAACAACGCAATTTTGAATTGATGAATAAAGTCGGTAACATACAGCAGAGCAGCCAGCAGGTGATTGCTGGTATCATTTTGTCTCTGTGGCGTCGTTATCTCGTCAACAATTAAAGACACAATAAACATTGATCGCTCTGACAGATCCATGCTTTGTTTAAAGTGACGCCTCCTCCTGCTGGCAAATGTTTTCCCCTCCATTTATGAGCTATGCTCCTCCCCCGCCGCTCATCATCACTTCTCGACAGAAAAGGAGCGCTCCCACTATCTTTGCCATGTTTCAGGCAGAGTTGCAGGCACCTACTGAAGGAGTGTTAGAGGATAACTTTGGTATTTTCCAACCTGGACCCTATTTTCCCATGTTTTTGTGTCTAAGTGACTAATGGAGATAACAATTTCTGAAATTGGTCCAGTATTGAGGGAGAACGCTGTAACCGGCAGCCATGAAACGAGCTGTGAGGGCAAGTGAGCAGCGTCTATGTAAAATTACGTCCACTAAAAGTGCTTGTTTTTGCCACTGACAGGCTCAGCCCTCCATTTCTGAGGTCCATCTTACTACTACTTTATGCTTCACGTTTTGCATTAGCTCATGCATTAGCCGCGGCTGCCATGACGGCGTTGGTTGTCCTTCTGCTTCAGTCAGCTTGGTTCCCAATTGGCTATTGTTTTTTCCCACGTGACTGCGTCATCGGCTGTCCTCTGGGTTCCCCACATACAACAGGCTATCCAATCGTATATATTAAACATGTTTAATATTTGCAATTTTAAATCAGTGCGGCCAGGTTGGAACTCGGAGCCGATCGGGGGATGTAAACAGGAATATCTGGAAAGATAATCTTTAGAACCATAAGAAAATCAGGGCTTTCCTAATCATTGTCGGGAGGGGGGAATCGGGCCCAAAATCAGATTGATTCTCGTGTAGCGTGTGCCCAGCATTAGCTACGCTTCCTGTACTATAACACAACAAACGTTTCCACCATGGATGTATTCCACGTTTCCACCGTTGTCTTACGGCAACGCGTAACATCACGAGATTTCAGAACGAGACTTCTCCTTGATCGAGATTCTTTCCATAATGTCAGACACTTATAATAACAATCAGAGCCTGCCATGGCAAAAACAAGCACTTTTAGAGGACGTAAATGACGGTGCCAGCTTGCCCCAATAGGATTACATACACCTCGTGAGCAGCTGCAGTCTACAGCGCTCTCCCTCAATACTGGACCAGTTTAAGAAGTTGTTGTCCCTATTAGTCACAAAGATTAGACACAAAAACATGGGAAAATAGGTTGGAAAAACACCAAAATTACCCTTTAACAAAACTTCATGTGATGACACCTCAGTATCTTGTGACCATCTCAGGTTCCTGTTTTGATTTGAGCTCACTGATACTGGAGGAGGTCTCTTTCAATGTATTCCCAGGCATTATTATTTACACACAATAACCCTTAAATGGCACTCGCCCCAGCGCCCTAAGCCAGCTGTAGTTCCCCTAACAGAGGGTAGCAGCTCATGCTCCTACAGGGAATAGACATCTATCAGAAAGGAGGTCAGATGAGCAGAGAGCACTGACTTGACTGCTGCTTCTTTTAGAGCCAACAAGGGAAGCAAATGTTTCAGGTGGCTATTTCTGTCCTGAATTTGTCACACAACCTACAGTGTATCCTTATTCATTGTGAATTGTATGCCATGCTCTGTCGGGGTTTGTCCAAGTATTTACACCTACTAATGTGGGTTAATCAACACAGACACACTGTAGGTGTTTGGATCCCGAACCCTTGGCGGGGGGGAAGAGACAGGTCCCTTCGTAAAGGCTCATTCAAGCACAAGCCCAGCAGTGGGGCTGAAAGCACAGAGTCAGAGTCCTGACAGCCGGGGACGCTGATTGGCGGTGGAGTGGAGAGACAGAGTCCTTCTTCCACACCGGGGATCTGACCTCGTGGCAAAAGCTAGGAGGTCACAGAGAGAGTCATCTATAGTCACACACTGCTTACTTGGCATTCCTCCTGCTTTCTTCACCAACCCTGCAGTGTAAAAGCGGGTTTCTTTAGTTCGCTTTAATATTTAAAGAGATGGATTCAATTTGACTCCCAGTGATGAAAAGTCGATCTGTCACAGTATGTTATTAGGTGTTTATACCGTCAAAACCACACTTCTTTTAAAATGATGCTGTTTTATTATAGGAATAGACGGTAATCGGCGTGTTTTGTCACTGCAATCTGCTGCTATTGGTTGTTGTTATAGGTTGAAGTGCAGACTTTAATTTCATGGACTTGTCAGCCACACTGAGGGAATGGTGGAGCTGCGAGGCTTGTTGCATAAGTAAAGAAAGAAGAATGACTTATGCAAGTTTTTTGGATCCATCGATTGGATGCCTTAAAGTATCCTGGTCCTAACAAGGATATAGACTTTACATGTTTTCTGTAAATAAGTAAAATGCATATATTTTTCTTTTCTCTGTATAGTCTCCCATGTTTGTTTTACAGCCTATGTTAAAAACTAGGAGACCTGGGCGCCCCGGTAGCTCACCTGGTACAGTGGGCGCACATGTACAAAGGGCGCCTGCCCGGGTTTGAATCCGATCCGTGGCCCTTTGCTGAATGTCGACCCCTCTTTCTCACTCTCCCACTTTCCAGTCTAACCACTGTACTATCAAATAAAGGACAAAAAGCCCTTAAAAATAATATAAAGAAAGAGACCTACAGTTGTCGAAACATGTTGGCTTTTTTAATGATTTACAATAAAGGCTTTATAGTATATTTCCTTCCTCGATGCCACTTGTTTTAGTATTTTAGAGTGATTCTATCCTGATTTTCTTTCCCCGTTTTCCAAGAGTACCTGACACATTTTGCCTTACACTTGAATACACAGTTATCTCTCTTTCCAAGAACTTATGCAAGTAGTTGAAAAGATGCAAAATTTATCCAAAATCTAAAAAATGTATCAGAGTTCACCCCGTCGTTAGTGGCACAGACAGCAGGGCACAAGGACTGGATATTTCTTAACATAGTGCAGAGTGAGACTCGATGTTGATGTCCTCCCCTAATGTTATATTCACAGTGACTTTTTGTAGCCGTTGTATAATGCTGATTGTTTGCACTGATGATTAAACATGGAGACTGTCAAGCTCCGAACACCTAACACTAACTTTGGAGGAAAACAAACTGGACTTCCACAACACTCATTGCCTGCTGTAACCCTGCCCCCATTTCTCTCCACGATACACATTTGAAAGCCTCCGTAGACGTTTTTGTCTGCTATGTATGCAAGCAGACCTCTCCTGAGGAAGAGGAGATCTAAAAACATACGGCGGCTGCGAAGTCATTGCAGTCCAGCAGCTGGGCAGATACTGAGTAATCGCAGGAGGAGGAGACGGGGGGTAACTGCACCGCTGTGACTCATGTTAGCCCAGTTGAGCGTGTGTGTTTAACAGGGCTGGGAGTGTAAGCGCGGCGAGGGCGAGACTGGAGATTCAGCATCTCACACGGCGAGCGTTGTTCCTTTGGTAAAGGCCAGAGGCACTCCTTAGCTTTCTGAGATGACTTTATCTTAATCAACGGGGGAGTCAACCCGGTAAAACCCAGCAATCCCAGCGTGATCCTCCGTGACTCACTTCAATTCTACTCCCTCAGATAAGACAGGCAGTTCCAGACGCTGCGATTGGCATCTAGTCATCCCCCTGCTGACAGGGTGAGACGGATACTTAAGACTGACACTCGGTGCTTCCGTGTTTGTGCGTGCGCCATAGTCATCTCCACCAGCTGGCCCTGTCGCCGGGTGTTTGAAGAGAGAGGTGGCGCCCCAGGGTCAAGCCTCTTAGCATGCCGGTGGATGAAGTCTGAGTGCCGACCTGGCTTTGAGGAGGGGAGGAGGGGAGGAGGGAGGAGGGGGGGACACACTGAAGTGAACAAACAGATTAATCAGGCTGAATAAGAACTGTGTTAAATCAGCCAATAATGAAACCTTTTAATCGCCAGGTTTTAGGTTGCATGGTAACAAGGCGGTTGATCACGCCCTTCAACCCAGTATAACTTTTACTTGTATTTATTCAGAGTCTTTGTCACAGGACGTTTTGTGTGTTGCAGGTTTTTGAACACACCCTGACAGGTAAGGGAATAGAAGGGTGTGTCTCGTCTCTAACCAGCCCTCAGGACAACACTCATTTTCCCATGCAGCGCCACTCCCTAATCGTCAACACACAGCCTGGAAAACAGTGGCCGCCATTTTCTCAAATGGCTGTTATGAGGAAGGCAAAATAGTTGTTTTGACGTTACTCAACACTCTCTGGTTAGATACATTGTGTCATGTCTGCTTCAGTAGGCTGACTGATAAAAAAAACGCCTGATCTAAAAATGCAGTTTTTTCCTGCACTAAAAGATTATATAATAGGTTCCTCTCTCAGTTGAAATGTTGTCGTGACATTCGCTACACTCGAATGAATGATATTCTGATGATGATAAGAGGACTAACAGTTTCACCACAATCTCATGTGGGAGATCTGAACAGGTGGTCTCTTAGCAACAACGTGCCATTATTCTTATGTGTTTCTGTCATATCATTGTGCTAAAAAGACTTGCAGTTGGTGAAGGCGAGTGAGAGGGAGGGAAAAGTGATGGATTTTTTGTTTCAGACAGAGATAAGATGGAGATGTTGAACCTGTCGTAATTGACGCTTCATACGGGGTCCGGCGTAAACCCTGTCTGCTGTGTATACAGTGCTGTGTGGTTAATGATGACGCCATCCATCACTTTATTTTCTAGCACTATATCACATCAGGCACCACTTGCCTTATAATATGCGATTTAATGGAGTTTTAAATGACTTCAGCTCCTGAACATCTGCCTCCAGAATATGGTGTTTCAACAAGTTTATGCCTGCCGCTGCCCGGGGCCTTGAAAAAGATTGCATTATACACTGCAGGAGATATCATAACGTTCATTGCCTTTGGAACAGCAGATTTGTTCCCTGTGCCTTTGACTGCGATGCAGAGAGAGAGGACTATTGCTCCACACGCCCACCTTCTCTGCACGTCCGGGGGCGGATGGTTTAGAGACGTTCTCTCTTTTCTTTTACTCATCAATGCTTTTTTTTTTCCCAAGGACGGAGACTGGAGATGCTCAGCGCTGAATCCGAGGCTACACTGTATTATTGACTGCAAAAAGAAGCTTCTTAGCCGTCGCTGACAGAAAAGGTTGATTTGAAGTCACCTTGTTAAAATAAGATAAGATAAAAACGCTATTGTCCGTTCCCACAAAAATTCGTCGTGCACCGCAAGCTCCAAGTAATCAACAGAATAGCAAAAAACCTCTGTAAGGTCACCCTAACGTGGCGATCGTCCAAAATATTACTTATCTGTCACAAAAGCACCAACATAAGAGTTTTCTTTGCTTTATAGAAAGCCTTAATGCTTTATTGTGGGGGTGGAAGCAAGAAGGAGATGAAGAGAAAGGAAAAATAGATGGAGACATTCCACATCCTTGTTGAAATAGTCCCTAATTACTGTGGAGGGTGAAGCTGTAATTACACAGACTGAAAGAGACACACAGAAGCAGAGACAGAACATTTCAGTTAGTACTGTGGCAGTGGACAATGGTCTTACATTTATGGGTCACGGGCTACAGTTAACATGCCTGTGGCTGGTGCTACTGCACGTCTCTGTGGCAGATGCTGCTACTTTCAGCAGCATTGGCCACACTCCACCCACTGGGCTCGCTGAGCAGGCAGCCACAGTGTTTCTCTGAGACCCAACCGGTCATGTTATCGTACCAGAAAGTAAGAAATTGGGCTTGCATACACACATGGTTTGAATGTTCCTTTTGGTGAGGACGTTTACACGCAGTGTAACTTTACCATTGGGATGTAAAGTGACTAATACGACACACTGTTATGGCATTCCCTGTACTTCTACTGTAGTTTATTTATTAAAACTAGGGGCTGTCAATCGATTAAAATATGTAATTGTGATTAATCGCATGATTGTTCATAGTTAATCGTGATTAATCAGAAATTAATTGCACATTTTTTATCTTTTCAAAATGTACCTTAAAGGGAGGTTGGTCAAGTATTTAATACTCTTATCAACATGGGAGTGGACAAATATGCTTGCTTAATGCAAATGTATGTATATAGTTATTATTGGAAATCAATTAACAACACAAAACAATGAGAAATATTGTCCAGAAACCCTCACAGGTACTGCATTTAACATAAAAATATGCTCAAATCATAACATGGCAAACTCAAGCCCAACAGGCAACAACAGCTGTCTGTGTGTCAGTGTGCTGATTTGACTATGACTTGCCCCAAACTGCATGTGATTATCATAAAGTTAGCATGGCTGTAAAGGGGAGACTCGTGGGTACCCATAGAACCCATTTTCATTCACATATTCTGAGGTCAGAGGTCAAGGGACTCCTTTTGAAAATGGCCATGTCAGATTTTCCTCGCCAAAATTAAGTGTAAGTTTGGAGCGTTATTTCACCTCCTTCACGACAAGCTAGTATGACATGGTTGGTATCAATGGATTCCTTAGGTTTTTCTAGTTTCATATGATGCCAGTATCTTTACTCTAGCTTCAAAATTTGAGCCCACTTCAACCTAAAAATCGCAAGTTGCATTAATGCATTAAAGAAATTAGTGGCATTAAAATGTTATCGCGTTAACTTTGACAGCCCTAGTTGAAATGCATTTACATCTCCTATTTAAAGAGGACCTAATATGGTTTTGTGCTTTTCCCTTTCCTTTAGTGCGTTATGTAGCTTTTTGTGCATGTAAAATGTCTGCAAAGTTACAAAGCCCAAAGTCCAAGTGAAAGGGAGTTACCCTCCCCCACAGAAACACTGCTCTTGAACTTCCTGAAACGCCTCGCTTGAAGTCCCGCCTTTTCTTTCGTAACGTGGTGATGTCACCAAGTAACACATTTGTATGATACCTGCCTAGCAGCTAGTTTGGCACGCCATCAAACAAAGCTAGTTAGAGCGGAGCTGGAGCAGAGTCCGAAGAGTTTGTTTCAATTTACCAATCACAACAGAGTGGGTCAGCTGACCAATCAGAGCAGACTGGGCTTTTCGGAAGGGGAGGAGCTCAAACAGAGTGTTTCAGACAGAGGGTGAAAAGAGGTGCTGCAGCACAGCCGGTATGAAAAAAATAAAGCGTTTTTGAACATTAAAGCATGTAAATATGTTCTAGTAGAAACCCAAAATACAAGTATGAACCTGAAAATAAACATAATAGGTCCTCTTTAAATTATGTTCCTGCTTGCCCCTGTACAAAGTCTGTATTAACTGGCAATATAGCAGGATGTACATTTTTACAAGCTCCCTGAGAGGCATCTGTATGAAATAAAAGACAGACGGTGAAAAATATTGCCACCTCCATGATGTCGCATTCAGATTAACTGAGCACTCAGAAAGATGAGTGCACTGTGGGGCACTTAAATAGGAGCTATAAATGTATTTTGAGTTTAAATTTGTTAATCACTAGATATACATGGTTTTATGTCTGTGTATGGCTGTGTTGAAATCTGAATGTTGTAAGGAGGAGGTCAGCCGTGGGACCCTCACACAATACATCCATAATTCATAAACTGCCTTTTCTGAAAGCTTTAAAGCTGCCATGCAAAATGTGACTTTGCTGATAAGCTCTTCATCTCACCAGTGAAGCAACCCACACTGAAATGAAGTTCGTCATTCCACAATGTGTTGTTTTGTTATTTAATTTGATGGTCATTTGGAGAAACAACAATCTCTGCTGGCTGTTTATTAACTTCCTGCTTTTGAGCCTTTCATAATTGATTAGAACAATATTTTGAGGGATTTCAGAGTGAGACATTTCGATCCTCCTCCAAAATGAATGGGTGTTTTTTGCTGGTCAAAGAACTAAAGCTAGCAAATAGGTCTGGGTCTTGGTTGCTGTGGTAACCAGCGCCTGTGTTGGGTTAGTTGAGTGGCTGAGTGGAGTGTGTGTGGGGGGGGGGGGGTCACACTGGCTGCAGATGACAGCAAAGCAAACAAACACAGTAAATAGTTGGTCTCTGGCGAGCAAATGATTTGTTTGTCTGGCAGCAGCAGACACTGCAGGACAAAGAACCTGTATGAGAGGTGATGAGAGGTTTTTCCTCCTCCACCTGAGACCCCTTGTAGACGACTTTGGGGTCATCAAGCATCATGTCTGATTGAATGTGACAAAATTGTGCCATTTCATTGGTAAAAAGCCTCTTATAATGTATCTATTGGTGACAATAGGGCCATCAATTGATTGAAATATTTTATCGCGATTAATGGCATGATTGTCCATAGTTAATCGTTATTAATTGCACATTTTTCATGTACGTATATATTAATTATTGGAAATCAATTGACAACACAAAACAACGACAAAAATTGTCCAGAAACCCTCGCAGGTACTGCATTTAGCATACAAAATATGCTCAAATTATAACAAACTCAAGCCCAACAGGCAACAACAGCTGTCAGTGTGTTTGAAACTGGCCATGCCAGATTTAGCATAAATTTGGAGCGTTATTTAACCTCCTTCCGGACAAGCTAGTATGACTTAAGTTTTCTAGTTTCATATGATGCCAGTATCTTCACTCTGGCTTTAAAACTGAGCCCGGTACAACCTCCGAAAGATCGATTGCATTAATGCGTTAAAGAAATTAGTGGCGTTAAAACAAATTTGCGTTAATGTGTTTTTATCGCTTTAACTTTGACAGCCCTAGTGACAACATTTACCAAAGTGTAAAGAGTACTTTTCTTTGCAAGGTGGGAGGCACCTCCAACATGACTAAGTATTTTACTCCCACATGACGTGGCATGCGTTGTTTTAGATGTGTTGCAGAGTTTGTCGGAAGTTTACAGATAAAGCACACGTCACATGAACAGCTGATATTTGCCTTCTGGATCACAAGTTCATGAAAAATGATTACAAATGAGAAGCCTGTACCTTTCTCCTCTACCTTTTAGCTTTGACATGAAAAGCGGCAACAATTAATCGATTAATCAACTATTAAATGAATCGTCAAAAGTTAAAAATTTCTGATTCTAGCTTCTTAAATGCGAATATTTTCTGGTTTCTTTACTCCTCTATGACAGTAAACTGAATATCTTTGAGTTGTGGACAAAACAAGACCTTTGGGGACGTCATCTTGGGCTTTAGGAAACACTGATCGACATTTTTTACCATTTTCTGACATTTTATAGACCAAACAACTAATTGAGAACATAATCAACAGATTAATCGACAATAAAAATAATTTTTAGTTGCAGCTAGAGATGTTCCGATACTATTTTTCCTTCCCGAAACCGATTCCGATACCTGAACATGTGGTATCGGCCGATACCGAGAACCGATCTGATACGAGCGTGATAAAAAAATATATAGTTATTATTATTATTTAACAGCTGTTTACTACGCATGGATGTGATATGATTACTATCTTTGTTGTATGGCCTGACTGGTTAAACGCTTTGTAAAACATTAACAAATACATACATGCATCCTGCCACCCATCGAAACTGAAGCCTTACATACTGTACATATTGCCGTTTCACTTGTTGTTGTTGTTTTCTACTGTGAAATATTGCCAAATGGCACATTTTCCTCGCTCTGACTACCGTTACTGTTACACTCTCCACTAGCACCGCACTGATTTTGTTTGCTATCGTCACATGACAAACTATCTGAAATCAGTTCTTCTTCGCTGCTCTAAAACAGTAGTTGCCAGTGGCGGCCATGATACATCCAGGGCGACAGCACAGTGAAGGCTCCTGTTTTGGAGCGGTAAAGAAGAAAGTATTTCCTGTTAAACAAGTTGATTGTTTTTCTGGGTTAATAAATTATGGTATCGGCTCGGAGCATAGACCGGCGTACTTGCCGATACCCGATACTGAATTGTGGGCAGTTCCGATACTGGTATCGGATTGGTACAAATCTAGTCGCAGCCCTAATCACATGCCACGCAGTCTCCATAGCAAGGCGGGTTTGCATGGCAGAGAAAGGAAAGAGCATGGGGCGTGTCAGTGGACAAATGTTAATAAGAGGTGATTCAAGATTAATGGGGAGATGCATCCTTTTGCATGCGTCCAACAGGTGAGTTTCCTTGGTTAGCATTGTCTGAGTCACGTTGGACAAAAACATAATTAGGCCTACAGAAGGTGCAGAACAACAATTACAAACTTTAACTGACAACGGAGCACTTACATAATAGTTTTTGTTCTCTTCCAGACTCTGCCGGGTCATGAGTTTTAATATGACTTCTGCGGCTACAACCCATAATTGGATAATGTGTCACTAATAAGCTGTAATAATTTGCATGTTGCTAGCTCGAGGTGGACTAAGAGATCGCAAGAGGCCAGCTTTTCATTGATGCAGTCTCTGACTCGCAGAAAAATCCTTCTCATTCACCCAAGTCAGAAGAGATAAAACCTTTACCCCCTGATGGGCGTAGTTTTCAAATACACTGCTAAATTTAAGAAAACTTAATGGTCCTATTAATCTGTCATGTTAGCATGACCCATTTTATTCAGTTAGTGTTGCATGATGTAAGCAACATCATTATTTTTAACACAAGAACAAGCGCTGAAACTGTCAGTCTTTGGTAAAGAATTGCCTGGCACTTAGCAAAGTTAGAAGAACGTCTATGGAGCCCATCTGTGTTTGACTGAATTATATACTCTGTGCACTTCTATAACAAAAGAACACGAGAGCTGCTCTCAAACTGTACAGAGTCTCCTCTCAGCTCACGATGCTGAGAAGTTTGCTCTGCTCAATACAACTTGGAAAGGACACAAATATTCACGCGGCGTTCTTGGATTTGATGTCCGCCCTGGCTCCTACTGAAAGCACATGTTGTGCCTACTGCAGTGTTAGTAAGGCTTTAGGTATGCAAGAAGGACAAACTTCTTCTTGGCATCCACTCAAAGTGTATACCTGGACTTTGCTCTGAAATAAGCGTAACCTGTCTTTTAGCTGTATTACAGTGAGAAGTTGGCTGTGTTCCCTTCACTTGTACAGTAGCTCTGCAGTGATTTTTAGACTCCTTATGAATCCACATCCCCTGCTGTGTGGTCCCCTCGATAACTCTATTTTGCAGGGAACTGATGTTGATCTTTAAATATAACATTTAACAGAAGTTTGCCACAATCTCTTATGAGGAAATGGAAGATGTCAAAACATTGACTTTCCCTTTCGAGCATGAACTTTAAATTAAATTGGCATTCTTCCGGCGAAATGTAATAAAATTTGTGCGGAATGCAACCCATTACAAGTGGCTGTTGTGTTTCCAATATAGCACAAGTCTGCCATTCTCAGTTACGACAACAGTAGGAATAGTTTAACAAGACTCGGTGAAAACCGAGTATATGGCTGGACCGTGTACGGTCAGTCTGTGAATTTGTGTCTAAATTGTTATACAAATAGTCAGTGGTCATGTCTATAATGTTAAATCCAGCGGTACATGTCCACCAGGTCCGGCGAGGACACTAGGGGACACGCTGCTCCACTCAACTGGCCGTTCAAGCGGTGACGTACCCGATCGTTGAATGCACCTGATTGGTCCCTGGTTTTCTGCTCGCCATTTCAAACAGGAAACAACATGGTGGCCTGCTCGTAAACTTTCTGTTATTCCGTCTAAACAATCCACCAAAATCTATTTCTGAAAACAATTTAAGCGAGAAATAGGCGATGCCACTGCTGAATCTCGTTTCATTTTAGAACTATATCGCCTAGTTTCACAGCTTGGTCCAAGTTTCGTGAGTCGGACGCGTCGCGCTGGACGGGCTCATTTGCATCAAGTTTAGATTTTCAAATTTATGCAGATACAGACCCTCTCCAACTCGTCGCAACACTCCCACCATGCACTGGGCAACTGCTTCTCCTGCTTACCATAGGAAATGAATGGAAAGTGTTGAGTCGCCCTCCGTCACCGGATTTGGTGAAAATGCGCCGATAGATGAGCACTCGTGACGCCGGTGAGTGGAACCGCTGACACGCCCCCCTGAAAGCGTAAACAAAGGACTGTTCCCGCCTTTTCATTTTGAAAGAGCAACGGCCAATGAGGAAACTCCAACACTCGGCCGACCAATCGTGTAACTTTATTCAGGAATTAGATAATTATGGTAATGTCTTCCACATTAGCATAATTATCTAATTCCTTTGCGTCAGAATGCTGTTGGTTTATGTCTACAATGATCATGTGATTCCTGGGTTGTAGGGGGATGGGATTCATATGGTCATTTTTTTGTCCTGTTTTTTTCTTGTTTGTTGTTGTTTTTTGGAGGGGGGTTCCTTTTTCTATTATAATTTTTTTATTTCAGTGGGTTGATTGAAAGGAAACAAGTGAAACTTCAAATAAATAATTGATCACAAAGAAAGAAAATCCTAACCGTCCTTATTACGTATTTTCATCGTTAAATTGTTCCTTTATGTACATTCTAATTCTGACATTTCCAGCATGCTCCTGAAGGCAGCATGATGTGTTTTTGACAGGCTGATCTGAGTACAATGACAGCAACCAAAGTAAAGCATGGTTAGTGGAAAGGTTTGGATGTTTAAGATGTGGTTTAAAACCCCAACCATATACACTCATCTTTATGGGGTACGCTAGCCAGTCTACTGCAGCGTACTCCACATAAATTGCACTGAAGGTTTTTTTCCCAATAATTTTGGAATTGACTGACTTGCACAGTGCGGTAGACGCAGAGATTTGCAATAACATGCGTATTTATAGCTCACCCCGAGGCAAAACAACGTGGCATTGATTTTAACTTCATTTAATTGTAGTTAATTTCTTCTGCACATGTTTGCATATTGCAAAGTTCATTTTTAAAACTGTTAACTGGACAAAAACTACAAAAGTGTTTACCTAGCTTTTACCCAGGCTTGCTGTGTTTATTTTCGGTAAACATGCACTAAGTAACGCCACTAGCTTTATCTTTTATAGCTTCACATTAGTGATATCAAAATATGATAGGGCACAATTAGCAAGAATTTTTCAGTGTGTTAACAACTACAGGGTTTCCCCCAAGAAACTGCTTAGCCGAGGTGGTGAGACACCCGGATCCTGATGTGTCTCCTCCTGGTTCCTCATCAGTGGAGTCAACCAGACAAGAGATTACACAGCAACCTGACTATTAATCAGTTTATGCTAAAGGTCTCAGCTGATTGAGACCCATCATATAAACTCACACTGCTCCTTATTAGGACAGACACTGTACGGTTATCATAAGTCCATCCGCACATGATCCTGTTTCTTTACATTCCTCCCTGATTACATCATTAGGCTCGGCTGCCTCTGCTGCCTATCGCCACGTGACGTGCCCCTACGGTTCTCACAAACACACTAATTGGTGGCTACAGTGCTCATCTGATCCTGGGCATTTTCAAGCCCGCGTCTAGTTGCCATGTAGAAGAGGGGATGAGGAGGAAGGAGCGAGGGGAAGGCGCGAAGGAACAGATGATGATGATCGCATCCTGGCTTCTGATTGCGCGTGATTCCCCCTGATTCTAATCAGCTGGTGTTACTTTGAAATTACCCCCTTTGCATGTCATTACTGCGTTTGTGTGATGGAACAGAATGAGCGGAGATGGATGTTTGAATCAACAATCTGTTTAATATACACTGACCTTGTTAGCTACTTCCACGCCATCATTTTATAATGCTGTGTTTTCCCTTATCTGCAGCATTTATGCTCCTGAGTTCTCCATATTCTTCCCGTCTCACCTCACAGCACAAATTGGTGTCAAACAGATTTGATTCATTTTTGTAGGAGACATTTCTCTGCCCTCTTTTTTTTTAATTGTTTGCTTTAATTTTTGGCCTGAGTGCTGGTAATGAATTCATTCAGTCCTCGTGTAGGCAGTCACGAAATGGACAGCTTCTCTGTCTCCGCAAAGGGAAAGATTACACCTCTTCAGCCGTGACATGTTTCTTATTTTATTATTTCTGTAAGTGAAAGATGATACAGAGGAGTGTTTCAATGGGAAGGGATACACAATACATGATTACCCATACACCTTTGCTCGCAATTTTCTACTCAATCACTTGCTGGATCTCTCTCTCTTTCTCATTCGGTCTCTCTCTCTCTTCATGTCGCCTCCTGGCCCCATTTCCCAATTAGCTGCCACAATTAGGGTAACAATGTAGTACAAGAGAACTGGGATGACAAATTTAGCAACAATGGGAAGAGATGAAGAAAGAAACTACCTCAGTGTGTTTTTTTTCTCTTCACTTCCCCTTAGCTGCATGTCGCAGCAATTTATGTCTCTTAGTTATATCCATGGCTAATCATCCAATGCTTTATGTTCAGGCTGTTCTCACACACTGTTTGTAGCTATACCTACGAAAAGTAATGCACTGTAACTCGTATATATTCCACGAAATCCATGTAATCGTGAACCAGGAAATATAAAGAGCGACAAACGCCACGTAGGGAGGAGGTCGGGGTGGATGGATGGGTCAAAAAACACCTTTCCAGTAAAGAAGCAAAGAGACGAAACTCCGGTGTTTTTTGACAACAGCTGCTGCCGCCATGTTGGACTGAAAACGCTTATATTGATAATATTTTATTGTTCAACACAGGCCGTTTCGGTAGAATATGACAATAGAATAGAAATAATTTTTGTTTACTAGTGTACGTCACTTTTTAGGCGGATGTGAAACCAGAAGTCAACATTGATTTGTCACGTAACATTCGTACTTAAGTTACGCCTCTTCCGTAGTTATTTTCACCCGAACCACAATCTTTTCTTAAACCTAACCATGTAGATTTGTTGCTTAAACCTAAACAAGTTGTTTCATGTGAAGTAGGGCGGCAACTAATGATTATTTTCATTGTTGATTAAACTGTTGATTATTTTCTAGAATAATTGTTTGGTCTATAAACTGCCAAAAAATGGTGAAAAAGGATGATCAGCGTTTCTTAAAGCCCAAGATGACGTCGTCAACTCAAAGATATTCAGTTTACTGTCATAGAGGAGTAAAGAAACCAGAAAATATTCACATTTAAGAAGCTGGAATCAGAGAATTTTGACTTTCTTTTCTTACAAAATTACTCAAACCGATTCAATCGATTATCAAAACAGTTGGCGATTAATTTAATAGTTGACAACTAATCGATTAATCGTTGCAGCTCTACTGTGCAGACGTTTATTTTGAAAAGACTGTGTGCATGTAATGTGTGGAAATTGTCACGTGTTGCCGGACATTCGTAGGAAAAATGCACAAAAAAAGAGTAATAACTAAGATATCGAACCATTGCATAAGGATGCATTGTGATGTTCCGTAACCGCATGCATTTTCTGTGTTTATTCAGTGGCAGTGGGTCAGCGCGTGTGTGTGTGTGTGTTTGTACAGTATGTGTAAGAAAGGCGGTCGGGCCGGTGTCAGCTACCTTTGGCCTCCTCAGTGGGAGAGTGTGCCGTAATGATGCTGCACAGGGCTTTGCTTTGTTATGTAATCCTCCCACCCGTTTCAAACACCACCACTCTTTATTATAAAGCCTTGTATTAATGTAGGTGTGTGCACGAGTACACGCTGATGTGTGTGTGTGCGATTTGCACACACTCATGTGACCCTATCCTCATCTGTGAGATGCACTTTACATCAGAATGAGGCAGCGCGAAGAAACATTTAGGTATAAACATTTCTGTAGCGAGGTCCTGAGGGATGTGTTTGTCTTTTATCTTCCCAGAGGCAGCGGGAGCGGGGATACCTTTTTATACGAGCGCTTTGTGTGTGCTTGAAGATGGGATTCTCCCCAATTATGCTCCTATTCTTCTTGTATATTAGCCTAACAAAGCCAGATGGTAAATAAAGGGAGCTGATTTAAACAGGAGTTGCTGTTCAGAGTAGTTTATAAAGCTCTGTCTCTTCATGGTAGCTCGGGAATGAGTTTATGTAAAACAATAAGCTGACGCGATGCCCTCTGTAAAAAAAACAATCAGCTGTGTATTCAAGAGTCTGCAGTATTAATATGCTCTCCTTTTTTTTTTTTAAGAACATTTCTTCCTTTAGAAAACAACTGTTGTGTTTTCAAAGTAAGTTTCTCTCACTGTGTTCCCGAGAGCTGCAAGCACAGACCTGCTGCGAGTCCATTTTGCTGGAGGGCTAGACCCAGTTAACAGACAGGAGCTTAACAGGGAGGATGGTGACCCCTGAGTTCAGCCAGCTAATATCCACGGGAACCGAAATAACACACGTCTTTTTGCTCACTCTTCTTACTCGTTTATATTTTCTGCCACAACGACCAGAATTTAAGGTGGTTTTAAATTTTTTATACCCAGTTTTCACAGGTTAGTATGCTTCTGAAACCATGGAAACAATTAGAGCTGCAACAATTAACAGATTTAGTTGATCAAGATAAAAATAAGTCAGCAACTATTTTAATAATTGCATTTGCTGGTTCCAGTTTCTTAAAGGGCGGGTCCATCTCCGTTTTTTTCCGGGGTTTTTTTTCAAATGGGAACGCCCACTCAGCCGTTGTCAATGCAGTGACATCGGTTACCAAATTAAGCTAATCGAAACTAATCAATATTGTTATGAATAATGTGAACGCTAGCACTAGCTGAGTCAAAGTTAGCTGTGCTAAATTTGGAAATAACTGAAAGGGGTTGTATGTATACTCTCGCATTCTGCAAGGTGAAATTATTATTTTTATGAATGGAGTCTGGGGGCTTTGAAGAGAGCGGTATATCGACTTCAGTTCCCCGATATAATGGCTGTCTGACAGCCATTATGTCTCTGTCTTCATAGCCACCAGACCAGACTCCATTCACAAAAACAGTAATTTTACCTCACAGAACAGGGGAGTTGCTCTTCTACCGCTGCATCGATCGGTTTGTCTGTGTTGTTGTGTGACTTTCGGATCTGAACTAACGTGGCATCCACACAGCAGTACATTGTTTAGCTTCCGTGCCGGTACTCCTGTCTGCTTCTCCAAACTGGTAGCATGGCGACCGCCATCTAAGTTACTGTATTTAACGTTAATACACTGACAAAGGATGTATATACTGTATACTGTACATGTAGCAGCTTCATCATGCAGAAACCTACATCAGGTCACGTGGGAAAACATTTTTAAAAGAGCTCGGGAAAATAGCATTTTGACGTTAAAACATACATACTTCGACTATAATTTAAATGTTTGGATTTAAATACATAAGGAACATCACTGGGAAGCTACAGAATTATATAAAAACCTAAAAATAAATAGATAAATAAATAAATATACAACGGACCCACCCTTTAAATGTCAGGATTTTATATTTTTTGTGATATATATAATAGTAAAATGGTTGTTGGTCAATATAAAACAAGTTATCTAAGAGACTTTATAGACAAAACAATTAATCGATTTAGAAAATAATTGGGATATTAATCAATACTAAAAATAATCATTAGTTGCAGCCCTAGAAACAATCCGTACTAATAGGTATGTAAACATGTATACTCAGTCAAAAACTGTATACAATAGGTCGGTCTGCATCTTTTACAGATGTAATAGGTGGTGACTGACTACAGCTTTTTTCATCGTGTCCCCTATTTCTATAATCCAGTCCAGTTTTTGCTGCACCGGCTTTAGATGCAACGAAGAGGCATAGTAAAGTAGTTACTGTTGGTAATGAAATTATCAGTGATGTATGTCTGACTCACTGGTATTTCTACTGTAGGTGGGCTGTGATGCACTCAAGCCACTTGAACTTCGACTCCTGACAGGATACACACCAAAGCATGCGCACACACACCTTTATACCGTCCCATCCAAATCTTGGCTCTCATTAAAAACAAAAGACAGACAGCGAGATGAAGGCAAAAGCAAAAACGCTGAGGTCTGACTGAAGATGAGAGGCATATGATTTTCAGGATGAGCTGCCGGGGTTGTTTCAGGTTGACGCTGGTGGCACCTTGCCATATTCTTCTGCCACGGTGTGAATCCAGGCTAGAAGTAGATTATTAAGTATTCTCCTGCAGTATTGATGGCCTGTGTAGGGACTGCTGCTGCAGCAATGTTGTGGTTGTCTCTGTCTCTGTCCCCTGGCTGTTCCTGACTAGCTGACTGGGGACCGGCTAATTGGAGGAAGCCCTGGAGGAGCATAGGCAGAGGAAGGAGAGGTGGAGGAAACGATGATGTTGGGAGATGTCGGGCATCTCTGCATTTACACGGATGATGTATGATACTGTATCTCTACAGTAACGCAGCATATTACTGCTGCCATGACAAAAAAAAAAATCTGCTCAGTTTCTTCTTATACTGTAAATGAGATTGATTCTTAAAAGACTAGAATTATATAAAGATTAGGGTTGTCAATCGATTAAAATATTTATCGCATGATTGTCCAAATTAATCGCACATTTTGTATCTGTTCAAAATGCACCTTAATGGGAGATTTGTTAAGTATTTAATACTCTTATCAACATGGGAGTGGGTAAATATGCTTGCTTTACGCAAATGTATGTAAATATTTATTACTGGAAATCAATTAACAACACAAAACAATGACAAATATTGTTCAGAAACCCTCACAGGTACTGCATTTAGCATAGAAAATATGCTCAAATCATAACATGGCAAACTCAAGCCCAATAGAAAACAGCTGTCAGTGTGTCAGTGTGCTGACTTGACTATGTATTGCCCCAAACTGCATATGATTATCATAAAGTGGGCATGTCTGTAAAGAGGAGACTTGTAGTTACCCATAGAACCCATTTTCATTCATATATCTTGAGGTCAGAGGTCAAGGGACCCCTTTGAAAATGGCCATGACAGCTTTCCCGCGCCAAAATTTAGTGCAAGTTTGGAGCATTATTTAACCTCCTTAACACGTTATTATTTCGTTAACTTTGACAGCCCTAATAAAGATATATAATGTTATAGCAGGACTTTTAAGTCTAGATGCTGATGAATTATGGCCATGTCTGTATATCTACACTGCTCTGCAGCCATAATGACCCTTGGTGTCTATCATCTAATGCTCTACATGCATCCTGTCAATGTAAATTTCACGAGTGCCTCTCCCACTCCTCCGCCACCATCATCATCAACCCCATCCTCTCCAGCCTGGACTATTTCTCACTATAAGAGGGCAGGATGTAAGTGTAGGAAGAAATTCCTGCCCTTATTAACATTCAAGACAAACCACTTAAGTGTCCAAAGACTGTGTTGATGGCTGTTCTGCTCTGTTGCGAGACAGATTTTGTGCAGCTGAGGGAGGCTTGTGTATCGGAGAGAGGGAAAAAAAAGAGAGGCAGGAAGAAGTGTGAGAGAGAATGAAGAGAGCGAGGTGTAAGAAGTCTTTTCTTCTCTGCCCTTGACCCCGCTCTGCTGATAAGTGAAAGCCCTACATCCCATTTATCTCTTGTTTTCTCTTTCAGACCATCATGGAGCAGTTCAACCCCTGCTTACGGAACTTTGTTGCCATGGGGAAGAACTATGAGAAGGCCCTTGCCAGTAAGTCCTTTTTTTCCTCATTTATTTTCTCCCTGTTTCACTGCAGGTTTATAGGCAGACAGCCAAGCCAGCACTCTCTGTCTCTCTCTCTCCATGTAGGGATGTCTTGTTACCAGAAATTTAGTAGTCAATACCAGTACTAGTGAAATTCCACGATTCTCGATACCAATTCGATACCACCGTAAAAAACAAAAGTAAAATAATAAATCCTGTTTACTTCAACATACACTCCTTTATTACAGTGGAAGTTAAACAGGTTATAATTCCTTCTCTATTATCGATTTATTCAAGTTTCTCACCAAAAACTACATTTTACAAGATTACACTTGAACACATCATGATTGAATTGTGTTCAAATGTTGAAAAATGATTGACAGAATTTACCTTCACCCAATATTCATTTTTACTGAATAGAGCCTGAACGCATCATAATAGTCAATAGCACCTCCCGTGTTGAAATCGGCAGTACGAGATCTAGTTGGCGTCAGTTATTACACGGCTTTGTTGAACACTCGATTCTGATTGGTCAATCACGGTGTTCTATGGCCTGGTATTTCTTTATAGCAGACCGTTGCTATGTATAACAGACCGTTGCTATGGGCGCAGTTCTGATGGCGGACTCTGGCATTTTTGTGTCAAATTATTGATTTCTAAAGTAAGTGGCCGTGTAATAAGCAGCATAATGTACAGCTAGCGGGTCATTGTTGTGAAATAAACCCCTTCAGGGCAATACAAGACCCCTCTGCTTCGTGTTGGGGTTTATTTCACAACAATGACTGGCTCGCTGTACAGTACATTATCTCTTAACTGTTAGCAGCCGGGAAGCAGCACAGTCCTGCACAGAGCTAACAGCTAGCGTTAACTAGCTCTCGTCCTACTGATTTCAACACAGATTTTTTTGTTCACAATGTGAACAGGGAAAAATAGGGTGCGTCACCTTGACATTTTCGACACCGTTGGTCTCGAGCCCTGATGGTACATACGGTACCGTACTGTAGAAAAACGAGTACTGTCACGTTTTCATAATTTTTGCATCGACTTGGTACCAAAGTACTGGTTCTTGTGACATCCCTAGCTCCATGTATATATTTGTCTACCTTTCTTTCTTTTTGTCTTGCTAAAAAAGGACAATATTTCAATATGTCAAATGGGTAGGCCTTATCATGTGGTGCACAGACTCTGGCACAGCTTGTATACTATTTGTGTATTCTGACAAACAAAAAAGGTCTCTAATCTGATGTAGAAGTGAGGATAGCTCTCTGTCAGCAGCAGTTAAATTCACAAAGGAAAACGTAAACACTTACAGCGATGCATTATGCTTTTTGAGATTTTTCATCTCTCCGACTTTGTAACAACGTCCCAAAACTTTCCCCCAAAACGACCCTCAATCTTGAATGAATGCCTTTATTGTCATTGCACAGCTGTACAATGAAACTAAAGGCATTCATCCATTCATTCATTCATGCTTTTTGAGATTTTTCATCTCTCTGACTTGGTAACAATGTCCCAAAACTTTCCCCCAAAACGACCCTCAATCTTAACACAAGGCCGAACCCCCCTCAGTCCAACTAATCCAGTAATTAGTACCACCCTCCTCCCATAGCCTGTGCTTCTTTCCCCTGACACACACAATAACTAATCCTGGCCTTGGTGTAGGTAGGAGACAGACTGGTAGGGACTCGCTGAGCCATTAAAGACCCACTTTGCAGAATTGGCCCGACCCAAGGGACTAAGAGGCTCTGATTTGCGTGGGCAGGGGATGGGAGGACACACTTCCACCCATATGGTGCAATCACTGAAATTATTCAGCACCAGAAATGCCAAAGGGCTCCATGGGGTACGCCTGCTAGATCTGGATATGGACACATTCCAGGTTTGCCAACACAGCAGTGAGTTGCTAAATCTCACAGCGTTTGGTAAGTGTAAAAGCAACAGATGCATACAACTGAGCGACTCCAACTGCCTACCAAACACAGCCTGGAACTTATTACACAAGTCTACCGACAGCATGAGGAGGAGGATGCAAGTACAGGAAATGATGGTTGTCCTGATTTAAAGGGGTGTGTGGTTCTTCCACCTCTTCTCTAGAGTGAAGCATGAGTGATGGATCAGTAGCTCTGAGATGAGCCCCGTCCCCTACCAATTGTCTGTCTGCCTTACAATCAGAGATCCGGTAATCCTCTCCGTCTGTCTCTGTGAGCCCCTCGCCACACATTTCATTAGACAGAAGTAAAGTATCTGTATAGATCCAGCTTATCGACTCAGCCACCCTTCAGCTGCACACACACTCTCAGCAGCAGCAGCAGGCAAAAAGAAAGAGTCTGTTGCTTGGAGATCACTTTGAAAATCTGCCGCAAACTCCCACCATCCTACTCACACAACCCCCCACCGCACATGTGCAAACTTGCATGTACAGACACACTCACACTTTCCACATCAAGGCAGGCGGAGGGGGTCTGTTTGGCATAATGAAGAGAAATCAGCCGTGATGCTCTGGAGGCTCGGCTCTCAGTTCTCAGGTGTTCCCCCGGCAAGAGAGAGGAAAGAGGAAAACGCACGCAGTCTTCTGCCGTTGACTCAGCCGTAATTGGGATTAGCATTAGCATATGTCCCTCAGCCTCGGAGCGGAGCGGCGAGGCTTCCAACCTGGGAGACTTCCTCTATCGCGGGGATGCATCTGTCTGCTAGAATTAGCCTGCCCCTGCCAGGCTATTGTTGTGAACGTGTCGCTCACCTGGCAGCTGTCTCCAGGCACAGGGCCCATCTGTCACCTGGACCGCTGCTGGATTCACCTCTAAAAGCAGCGGCCATTATTCACTGGAGATTGGCCGATTGGCAGAAATCACTGGAAGCCCTGTGTGACCTTTGTCGGCCAGCGCAGCAGCAGTCGGAATAATAGGGACCGAAGGGGAATATTGATCTGGGCAACCAGGAGTACGTTTGATCTTCATTTAGTCCGCGAGAGAAGAGATATGGGTGCTGATTAGGATTAACCTCACTGATTGCTTTTGTGTATCCCGAAGATCTAGAGCAGAGGTCAAGCATTTTGTGTTTGTGCACATCTGTGCACACATGTGTCATCTAGTGACCCTTGGACTCTCTCAGTGTAAAAACAGATCATTTGAGCAATTAGCTATCCCCATTAGATTATAGAGGCAATTAGAGTTACATTATTACACCTTTTAATCAGTGCTAGAGGGAAATACTCCTTCACTTCCCCTCCTCCCCTGAGAAGTCACGCTGCAGTGTCAGCCACAATACAGCATCCAGTGTTGCAGAGGGACCATAGACTGTATATAAGAAGTATACGTAGACAGCGTGGTTTGTGGACCGCCGTTTTGAAGCCTAGAGTTTGGCCGTCGCCATCTTGATGTTTGGCTGTCGCCATGTTGTTTTTTTGCGACCAAAAGTGACACGAGAGGGTGGAGCTACAACCAAACGCTGAATAAGACACTTTCTGGCGACCAAAAAAAGATATAATTAACTTTCATGAACTGAAAACACACTGTGAAAGGGTAAAAGCTCTAAGGCGAAAACACGGACAACTCCCAGACCGGACAATGCCAAAGTAGCGACCTGTCAATCATAAGGTAGCCATGCCTTAAACCATACCCTGCTTTATGGTCTATTTGACTCTAAATGGGACCATAATTTACTAAATGAACATCATGCTGTATTGAAGAAGACTTGAAACTAGCAATTGAGACCATAAACTAATTTTGACAATGTTTACAGAGGTAATAAATCAAGTGAGAAGTAGGGTCATTTTCTCATAGACTTCTATACAATCTGACTTCTTTTTGCAGCCAAAGGAGTCGCCCCCTGCTGGCTATTAGAAAGAATGCAAATTTAAGGCACTTCAGCATTGGCTTCACTTTTCAGGCCTGGAGGTAGACCACTGAGAGGGACACCCCAGCAGGTCGAAGCCTTGTCTATGCAGGTGTATGAGCCTCCCCTAATCAACAGTCTACCCAAGTCACTGTGTCACCCTGCTGAGACATATTATTGACAAAAAAAGATGAAATGGAATGGAAGAAGGAAAAGACCAGCGGTGATTAACAGCATGTGGTTAACAGCGTGACAGCTATTTCCTTGGTGGGACAACAATGTTATCTCACAGCTATTGGCTGGCAAATATTGAATTTCTGGTCCATTTGGTCAGAGATCAAAAGAAAAACAGGAATGAAAAAATGTTGACTCAAACACCAGACATCATAACGTTAAACTAGGGCTGTCCTTTTGTGATTTTGTTGACTCATCGATTAGTTGATTTAATTGACAGATCTGTAAAACTGAGTTTCTTCACAAAGAATCACACAAAAGCACCGCTTTTAATCTTGTGTTTACCAGAGATATGATCATAAATTAATATGATATTTATATCTAAATAAGACATTCAGCATGAAAAAAGCATAAAAATGACTAATCGACTAAAGAAATCTTAGTTGACAAAGACCAAAACAAACGATTAGTCGACTAATCAAGTGTTTCCAGTTGTTATCTGGAAATGAGTTTGGAGCAACATGAATTCAGGCTTCACTGAAGGGAGAATATACTTAGTGCCAAAACCCCTTCTAAATATTAAACTTACTCACGTACTGTATGCTTTGTGGTGATAATAAACCAACTTTTCTCCTCATTGTAACACTAAGCCATAAACATAACAGAAAACACATTTTTGTGTTTGTGTGGCTTCCCCATCAAGCACAGATTATCTGTCAGAAACTCATTTCCTCTTTGCAATCAAGCACGCAGAATGCCAACAAGATGATGATGTTGAGTAATTACGTAGCAACATCAGTGTTGCTTATTTTCTGGTGAGGAGAAGCTGTGATTCACCGCTTCAAAAGCATCTGAGGGAAACCAGAGGTAGAAGGAAAGAGTGCGAATGTTTCGGCGTCACTGGCCAAGACTGCTGACGACTTTGTTTACATAAAGCTAAGATGTATTATAGTTTTCCAAATTTGAAGAGACACACTGCACTGTTACTTTAAAATTAGTAACCCGTCCTGCTTTCTTTTTGTTCTCTTTTGTCTCCAGATGTGACATTTGCTGCCAAAGGCTACTTTGATGCTCTGGTCAGAATGGGTGAACTGGCCAGTGAGAGTCAAGGATCCAAAGATTTAGGTAAGTGACAGACATACACCTGATGACCTGTTTTTTCCTGACATTTTCTCTCTTTTTCTTTCTTTTTGTTGGCCACACTGGCCTACAACAGCAGCAGCAGTTCTTCATACACTTACACACTAGTGTTGTCACGATACCAAATGTATAACTTCAATACGATACCCTGCCTAAATATCTTGATACTGTATTAATAAAAGATGTACATGATATGCAGTAATCTGATGTCCCCTATACATGAGTTTATGTGATTTATTTGCTAGTTAACTTTATATTTGAAATCAGACATCACACATTAAATAAGACTTTTTTTTATAAAACAGCGCCCCCACCGGCGCATCAGTAACAGTTCAGGCAGATAGTGGTACTGCAGCACAGGAGACCGCGAGAGGCTTCCAAAAGAAAAAACCCACAAAACGATAATAAATTCAGATGAAGTTCTGTGAGAAGTTGATGAGGGAAAAGCTGCTAAAATCAGGAAGACGCCACAGTAACTTGTAGAAAGTGCTGTGTTGTGTTAAAGTGGTGTTTGTGAAGAGAATGTCGCTTCTGGACTGCAATTCCTTTCCCTTCACTTCACGTTACTGAGACACATGGCAAAATTATACTTTAACACATGCTCTTTGGTGGATTATGTGTTTGCCGAATTACAGGAGATGCTTGGACAGATTCAGAAAAGATGGTGAATCTAATTTAATTGGTATATTTGGTCGGTAATTAGAGCCGCGCTGTTATTTTCCTTGTTTTTTTTAATGGAGTTCTGCTGATGTCCTGAATACCATTGTTTGGGCTTCGAAGCTTCGGTGAGAATTATTTGAAGGTATTCAAAGCTCCAGGAAAGTGTCGCTGCCGTACTAACGTACACACACGTACTTCTACACACAACAAACAGCGATATCAGTCTCAGAATAACTAATCATAATTAATGTTGAATATGAATAATGAATAACATTGTGGGATTATTCCTTATTTTTGGGGATTTATACATTGTTATTACATACTTGTGTATATATATATATATATATATATATATATATAACAAAAGCGTAGCATTCGAAGATGGATTTAGAGGTTGATTACCATGGCAACGGTTGAAGCAAGCATCCGGGTCAGCCTTAGCTGATACAGACACCAACTCAGAATGTGACTGTGGTTCATCGCCTGCTTTAATCTTCTTTTCCACTGCGTTTGTTGACTCCATCATTCCGGTTAACGCTAAAGTTTTTTTTTTGACCGCCTGCTCCCACCCGCAGCAAAGTTAAAACCGCCCGCTCCTCTAAATGCAGTCACACACACATTGCCTCGCTGCCGCACATCAACACAACTCATAGGAAATACCCTAAAGCTGCCGTTTTTAAAGTACCGGTACTAATGAAATGGGGTATCATACCGTTTTTAACGGCAGGGTATTGCAATACCTTTCTAGCATCGGTTTACCGTGCAACACTATTATTCGCACACACATACGTCATCTAACATCAGCTTTCTGTGTAAAAAGAAAAAGTGTCAGGGGAAGGTAAATTGCATTCAGCGAGACATGTGTGGGTTGATACAGGAGGTGTTTTTTAATTAGAATATTTACTGAATCATTTTAGTCCTAAAGCAGGTTGTTGTTGTTAGATTGTGTCCTGGAGGAAATAACTTTTTTTTCAATTTATGGGCCTCCTTTTGTCAGAGGAATGTCATCGGAGGTAGAAAAGATAATGAATGCGGTACAGTCAGCGCCGCGAGCTGGTAGCTGAACATCATTTATTTACAGCAGTATATAGAGGGTAGTTGGTTGAGATTGTTTTTGGAAAAGCCTTTTTATATGACTGGTTAGGGGTTGATTCTGTGCGGAAAAATGTATCCCAGATGTTGCACCTTATGAGATGTGTGTATGTCATGGCAATTAGGTGTGTGTGTTCTGGTTACAAACATAGAGGTCAATTGGCGACCAACACCTGGTCCTCTCCTGGTGAGTTGTTTCCTAGGTGATCGTCTGTATTCGCCGTCACCAGCCCGTGGGAAATCAGCTCCTGTTTGAAGAGACTCCCTTTGCGCTGATTGGGCTTTTGCCTGCTTGATCTGCGTGGAAGTAGCTTGTTGATTTGACGGGGCCTTTGTTGCGGTGGAGCTGAGATCTAGTTTGGGTTTCCTCCAGCCCCAGCCAACAGGGACCGACATGAAAGTGCTCTCAGGATGTTTTATTCAGTAAGCGTCTCCCTCTCTTTTTCTCTCGCTCCCGCTATCTCTCCATCTCTGTGAGGTTTTCAATTGATACAGCGGTATCTCCGTGCTGAACTGAGCCTCACATACAGTAGCGGGCTCTTCCAAGCCAGACATCCTCAGCTGAACTTGTTACGAAAAAGAGAGCAACGCGTACGTGAGCCGACTGACGGCTGATCTAATCTCTTCTTGCGACTGTGGCTCTAACAGCAAGGACTTATTTAAAAGAAAATGTATCGTCAGAAACTATTAAAGGTGTGTTAACAGTCCTGCGTGTGTGCTGGTCGACACCCACCAGTAGTTACACATATCGCCATGGCAATTTTGGAAACTCTGCATGTGTGTGTGTGGAAATATATCAATTTACTCGCCTCTTTTGTCACAAGTGTATGAGGGAACTGAAAACTGATTCCATTTTCAAAAGCCCTGCCTGGAGGAAGATCTGCAAGGGACTGGATATTTGAAATGACTCATCCTCCCTGTATGTGTTCACCGACTGAATCGCTCTGTGTGCAGTTGTAAGTTGAAAAAGAAAAGGTTGTGCTGTAGCTAAAGATATTAGTGCCTGTTGTTCATCGCCAGTCTCCAGTACAATGCTCTCCACTACATGCCACCGTGGTTCCCAAGGGAGGCGTCGGTGTTGTTTTATTTTCCAGCCACCTGCTTTCGACTTTTTCGAGTCCCCCACCCTGAGGTCGGCGCCGGCGCCCTGACCTCCTGTAAAAGCGTGTGCAGGGAGTTTCCTGTTTGACCGGCGGTAGAGCACAGAAATATCCACAGATACTGGAGGTTAGCCAAACAAACCACAGCTCATGTGCTAGGGTCGACAACACAGGCTATAGATGTGAGATATTGCTTGAAGATATCAATTTAATTCAAGAATTGGCTTTTTATTTGTAATTTTATCTTGGCCTACTCTTATCTTTCTTAAGAGATGTCACAATGCAAAGTGTTTGAATTGTTTATCTTTCAATAAAGTGAGTAAATAAGTCATTTTCCACCAAATTAACGTGTCTCAGTAGCTTATTTCACCCTCTTGTAATGTGTACATTGATGGAGAATTAAAAAATAACACTAAGAGGTCGTGTCCACCAAAGCGTTTTTTCCTAAGGCCAGCATATATTTTTTTAATGCTTTGCAATGGGTGCGCCGGGTATTTACGCTATAGTTAGAACGCCAGCAGCGTGACGAGGTGCTGAGCGTCTTTTCTGCACCAAGTGCTGCACATTTGTCGTTTTGTTTTTCAGGTCGCCGAGAGTTGAAAATTTTAACTTTGGGTAAAACACTGCGTTCGTCACTGTCACTTTTTATGCAGCCGTCCAATCACAGTGGAGGAGGGGCGGGACAAATAGCCTACCACAAAGACGTGATCAAATGTGTTTTATTATGAGTATATTTTGGTCATATTGTGTATGTTATGCTATTGTTATTATTGTTATTACCTTGGACTTTATGTTGTCCTCACATCTGGAGCACTGGACCAAACAAATTTCCCCGTGTGGGTTAATAAAGTTGGTCTGAATCTGAACCGAATGATCGTACTCGCCGAGGTGTTTTAAATCCTCCTTGTAACTGTACACAGCTTAAATATTCAGTTTCACTGGGGAACATGTCACAGTACAGAAGCTAAAGACGCTCTAACTTCAATTTCACTGGGACTTTAATGTTATTTGTTTGAAGAGTTATTGAGTTGATCGGCTGATTATTCTGAAAAGATAAACATCTGCTTTTTTTCTAGCCATTTGCGCATGCTCACATATTCATATGCGTGCATGAGTTTGATCTCTTGTTGCGCGTCTTTAAAGCCTGTTAATTCCATCGAGGCTCTGTAAGAGACGGGCTGCAAATGGTCCCACCTACACACCTAAGAGTCGGCAGCTGCTCTCCATCTCTTTCTTCCTCCCTCCACCCCTTTTTATTCTCCCGTCTTTCCCACACATACACACACATAAACATTATGCTTAAAGCGGAATTAAATTACCTTGTGAAATAATGTAGCTGTTTTTATTAGCGACAAATCAACCTGCACTACACCTAGTCTTAATTCATTCCTTTAAAACACAGTGTGTTCCCACAGGAATCCTCTCTATGTGCATGCACATGTTCATGCCTATTATAGTTACATGGTTTTGTGCATTTTCTGTGCATAAATCTCCTGTCAATTCTATGTGTTTATACAGTACGAGTGCTCTTTTAATCCACTTGTGTATATCTCTGCCTAAAGAGACAGTTTCTCTCTCTCTCTCACTCTCGCCAGCCCCACTACTCCCACACACTCCCTCCCACATATCCTCCTCTGGTTGGGCTAATCATCGCCTGTCACTTTGCCGCCCACACACACACATGCATGCACACACACATGCTAACACACACACCTGCCCTCGCTTCTTCTCTTCCCCTTCTCTCCCTCTGTTTCTGCCATCCTCCTCTTCCTTTATCCCTCTCCGTAAGCACTTATTACCTCAGTGACATGTGTGGCTTTCCAACCCTTCTAGGGAAATGCAGGAAATGTAGAGTTAGTGGGGCTGGATGTATTTACGACAATCTTAACCGTCCACTCTGCTCCGTTGTGTTTATATTCCTCCGAACTAAGAGGTTTGTTATTTACGACAAGATCCGTAGCCAGATGAGACAATTCACAGGTTGTAACTAGAAATTCCTGTTTTGATTTGTCATCATTCATAGAGCTCATTTTTCGTTGGTTACAAATAGCCAATTTTACCTTTTTACGAAAATTCAAATGGCTCAAAAGTCAGTTGAATCAGCTGGCTTGCATCAAAGTGTTTGTACATTGTAGAGGGATTACTTTTTTCCATGGCTGTCAAAATATTCAATCGCGATTACTCGCAAATTAATCGCACATTTTTCATCTGTTCAAAATGTTCCTTAAAGGAAGATTTGTCAAGTATTTAATACTCTTATCAACATGGGAGTGGGAAAATATGCTTGCTTCATGCAAATATATGTATATATTTATGACTGGAAATCAATTAACAACACAAAACAATGACAAATATTGTCCAGAAACCCTCACAGGTACTGCATTTAGCATAAAAAATGTGCTCAAATCATAACATGGCAAACTCAAGCCCAACAAGCAACGACAGCTGTCAGTGTGTCAGTGTGCTGACTTGACTATGACTTGCCCCAAACTGCATGTGATTATCATAAAGTGGGCATGTCTGTAAAGGGGAGACTCGTGGGTACCCATAGAACCCATTTTCATTCACATATCTTGAAGTAAGAGGTCAAGGGACCCCTTTAAAAATGGCCAAGACACAACATTTTGTGTAAGTTTGGAGCGTTATTTAGCCTGGTTGGACATGGTTGGTACCAATGGATCCTCAGGTTTTCTAGTTTGATACCAGTATCTTCACTCTCTTTTTTTAAAACTGAGCCAGCTACAACTTTCGAAAGATCGTTTGCGTTAATGCATTAATGCACCTCGTGCTCCAGTGTTATACTGAAGTCTTACACACACTCAATGCGCAATACACAACAGTGTTTGTATGAATTGTGAGAAGAGCAAATTTGGGCGTAAATGAATGTTCCTGACCATTTTTAATGCAATTTCTGCATCACTTTATATTATCTTGAATAGATAAACTAGCCATTTCGAAGAGACACGTTTGTTGAATAAACTTTGTTTAATACATGTGTTATTGAAAACATATACACATGTCTAAGACTTTATAAATGAGACCAAATAAATGCATTCAGGCGGCATTAACAGACTCTCGTTTGTACGCTAGCTTTTCAT
The DNA here is from genome assembly GCA_916700685.1 of Adelosebastes latens. Taxonomy (NCBI): domain Eukaryota; kingdom Metazoa; phylum Chordata; class Actinopteri; order Perciformes; family Sebastidae; genus Adelosebastes; species Adelosebastes latens. The sequence continues at coordinate 88,229 of CAKAKR010057829.1, read as the reverse complement.
ATTAGATACAGTGTTAATAGTAGGCTACAATTATTAGAACAATACGAACAATCAGTCTCCCTCATGTGGCTCAAATGTTTATTGCAGATATAAATATGAAATAAGACTATGGAAGAAATTCTGCAAATTAATTTGGCAACCCAGTTAAATCTCCTGCGACCCACCTGTGGGTCACGACCCAGTCTTTGGGAATCACTGAACTAGGATATACACACTTTGCACACACATCACCAAGGCTAATATTGTTAAAAATAAGGCCGCTCACACACAACTACACAACCACGCAACAACTATGCCCTGCAACAGAATCCACACTCGCTTCTCTTTCTCTTACCCGACACACACAGGTGTGTGTGTGTCACTGTACAACTTTTCACCTCATGCACAGCAAACAGGTAGATGTAAAAAAAAAAAAAATTCTATCTTCCTTTAAAAAGAGTGGACCTCAGAGGCCTGTGCTCGGCTTCTTCCTGTTGCTTTTCTCTTTGACATATTTCCCCGACTTGATGCATAAGCCTACTTCTAACAAAGTGAAACCATGATGTCACAGCAGGAAAAAAATCCACTTGCTTTTCAGGTTGTACGGGGTAACGTCAGATTTTCTAAACTACACATTGCAGACCATTTGCAACAGCACCACCCATGGAAGAAGGTCTTACCACAAACAAGCAGATATTCAATGGCAATATAAGACAAAAACACCACAACAAGATTAATCTGTATTCATGTTTGTGAATAGATGTTTTGCAATTTGAATAGTGAATACTGATGGACATAGTACGCTTTTAAAGGGACTGTTTGTAACTTCTTACACGTATAAATCACCCGGGTCGCTCGCATATGCACGCTCCTATATTCGCGCTCGCGTGTGGCTACGCTGTTCAGACAAGACTCCAACACAAACTACACGGAAGCACCAAAACTGCAAAGTTCTATCTAGTGAAGCCCGTCTGTTAAACAGTGTTGGCCGCGGTCGGAGGACGCGGGGGAGACCGTAGCTTTGGTCTCCAGGGCCGGAGTCTCTGCTCCTCTGCTCCGCTGCCTGCCTGCCTTCACTCAGCACACTCCACCTCACGTGCATGCGCGCACACTACACACTGCAGAAGACTTCGTAGCTCTGAGAATATCTAGTGAATGTACAGTGGACGTTTGTGCAGAAATAAATGCTGCAGCTCCTCCAGACCAACAGAGGTTTTCCGTGTCTTGTGAAGTGCAGGGCTCCGCAACGAGTTACGTTATCGTGTGTCGCCTCACTGTGTTGAGTGATGCTCGTTCATGTATATTTAGAGCGTGCACAAGCGCGAGCCCGACGCTGACTTTCGTTGACTTAGCGGCCACAGGTGTCGCTGTTAACAAGCAATTCCGATTCTTACGGACAGTCCCTTTAAAAGACATTTTCAGTGACAATTGCAAGTGACAACATTTTTTTTAAAACGTTTAAAATGTTGCTGTTGAGGCTTTCATGGATAGAGGTACACTGGCACCAACATGCTTAGTAACGTTAGAAATGACACTTGATCATAGCCTGGCATGGTGGCCACATAAACCACACACAGCTGAAAGACACAACAGCATCACTACAATCAAGTGTATGGATAGAGGTACCCTGGCACCAACATGCTTAGGCTGGCACAGCGGCCACATAAACCACACACAGATGCAACATCTGCACAAAAAAAGCCTAACCAGGGACAAGGTCTGCAAATTAGCTATGGCTAGAAGTCCTATATACCTTGCATCAGTTGCACTTTAATTAAGTGTAACAATGTCTAGGTATTGTAAATAAACTAATAAAAAATAAATAAAACAAAATCCAACAAAAAACTATACCCAATAAACAATATTATATTGAAATAGGCAGCTTACTTTTGATGATCACAGCAGGAGACAATGGGGCTTGGTTTTGACATTATTTCATTATAGTCCAAAGTTAGGTCTTTCAGAGGAGAGCAGGAACACAGAGGTCAGTCTGCGTGTCATCACTGATGCCCTGATGCCAGTTTTTGTCTGACTGACAGCTGAGAAGAGTCTTTCAACAGTTCAGCTTGTTGTAGGGTGATGAAGGCACGTTCATTTTGGTAAATATGTCACTGGGACACCTCAATATGTGATGGAGATGCTCTGTCCGCTGTGGCCTTTCTCTTCAGCTGCTGTACAAACACTTTATGCCTCTTCTCCTACGTGTTTGACAGAGGCAAACAAGCAGGAACATCTCTCATAAACCCCTACATATCCGACATAAAACGAGTGTCCATTCATTCTTGGGTATTTAAGATATTTAAATGTGCTTTGGCAGCAGGTACCTGAGCTTTGACGTGGACTGGTTGACGTCATCGTTAATTAGCAGCCATGGTAACGGTTAGGTTTCGTTATTAGCCTACTTGTTGCACTTGTTGAGGAGAAACTGTTGTGTTTTGGTTGAAAATAATGGCGGAACTTGAGCTGAATTATCTTCCTCTTGCTCCTCGAGACGTATTTTTTGTGACAAACTTAACCAAACTGCTTTGTTTCGCCCTGTTGTTTATCTTTACCTACATTATTAACTAAAGCGCACCAGCTGCTGTACGCTGAGTGAAAGAGGCGCGGCTACACGCAATTATGGTGCGTTCAAATGAAGCTCGTAATTAACGGTGATATTAACGTTACTGGTAGTGATGGGAATTCCGTCTCTTTTTAGTGAGCCAGATCATTTGGCTCAGCTCACCAAGAAGAGCCGGCTCTTTCGGCTCCCAAACGGCTCTTCGTTTTACCACTTCTGCCTTTTATAGTTCAGCCAAATTAAGCGCTGTTTTGACCTATGATTAGTATGTGTGCACATATATATCACTTATATTATTCAATATAATTATACTAAACCCTTATAATTTCCAGAATACCGTCATTTTACATGCTGCTTCGTTTCCGACTGTCGCTTATTATACATACAGTTTTATTGTTCAACACAGGCCATTTCAGTTGAATATAACAATAGTATAGAAATTGTTTTGTTTTACTTTTGTACGGCATGTTTTACTGGTGTCCAATAGTCACTTTCAGTCCAAAATGGCTGCTCACAGACATAAAAACGATTTTGGATGTAATCTGCAAAAAAAAAAGACCAACAGGGCTAAAGCTAGTTTATAAAATCCAATTTTATTTATATATTCGCCTACTTTTGTCCCACCTGACTCGAATGCACTGACATAATAATAAAAGGAGGTTATACACATACTGGAGGAATAGGTTTCTGGCGATGGGCCTGTTTATGACTCACTGTTATGGTCAGCCTGTTCTTTTAGTGTCCTCAGGTGAAGTAGAGTTAAGAGCTGGGTGTGTTCCTCTATGCTGCCCTACATGGCTAGTGTTTCACTGTTGGAGGTGTGTAACAGTCAAACTATAAACTGTATACTAGCCTTATTCTGGTAAATTTATGTAGCACAGGCTTTCCTTCTATCCTGTCCTCCATAGTTAACAATTAAAAATAAGCTCCCTCTCGGGCTGATTAGTCTGTTTTTCAAGAACCTGGACAGGAATGTGAAGTGCTTACAGTTCAGCCTCCTCGAGCCAGAGGAAATCAAATATCTTTCTCCCCTCTTATCAACTTCTGTAACCTTGCTAATTGCCACGTTTTAATAACACACGTGTATGATTCAGCACAAAGACATGTCTTTTGGGAAATTACATGCATTAGAGGGGAAAAAAGGGAGTCATATTGTAGTCAACCAATGGAAGTTGCTGCTGGGGAGAAAAAAATAGCCCTCCCAGTAATAATTACCTGAGAAAAAAGGGTTCACACAGGGAAAATGAGGCTGCAAAGTGATGTAGCATAAATTACTCTTTTTAGGTTAATGGATCTGGGGCGTAAGCATTAAATTTCTGCTGGTAAATGGATGTCATCTAAAAGGCTAAATGACACGTCTGTTTGTTAAGAGCAGGGGTTAGCGGTGGCGGGTGAAGCGTTAACTCTGACACGCTGTATTTGAATGAGCAGCCCAGAGTAGACCTACCGTATACACGCAGCTCTCTGTCTTTAGTCTGGCCTACCTCTCTCCTCCTCCAGCACCTGTCCCTGTTTAAATGAGAGCAGAGGAGCTCTTTTCTTAGCTCTGTCCCACCATCCCAGGGGTCCCTGCCTTCTCCTGCTCTATTTCTGAGACACGCACTGCATGATGGGAAGCCAGTGGCCCCCACGCTCTCTCCATCTACACACATTCCACATTGCCCTTCATTTGTTCGTGGCAGTGACATGTGCTGAAGGTGAGCTTAGATACGGCTGTTTCCTTTACTCACTTACACTCCGGTGGACACTTCTGCACTGGTTAGGCTAGCATGCAACAATGCAAAGCACTACAGTCAGCGCCATCCATGCTGCTGTGAAAGTGTGATCAAACCAGTACATCCACACTCTGGTAATGGTGAAACTAGAAAAACTAGAAAAGCTAAGGAATCCATTGGTACCAACCATGTCATGCTAGCTTGTCATGAAGGAGACTCAATAATGCTCCAAACTTGTGCTAAATTTTGGCAAGGAAAAACCGGCATGGCCAATTTCAAAGGGGTCCCTTGACCTCTGACCTCAAGATATGTGAATGAAAATGGGTTCTATGGGTACCCACGAGTCTCCCCTTTACAGACATGCCCACTTTCTGATAATCACATGCTGTTTTGGGAAAAGTCCATGCAGTACAAATGTGTAATGTGCCCTAATCAGTTTTAGAATTACATAAATTGGGTATCACTGTAAAGCTGAGACTCTTGTGGATCCAACGAGTCCAACTGTATTCATGTGTAATGATATTAGTCTTCATAGTAGCCATTTTTACATACTGACTTTTTTTACTCAGATGGTGTGTTCTTTGCAATGACAGTTTTCCTAAAATTATATTTGAAAAAAATCGCGATATATCGCAATGAATTGAATCGTCACCCCCATATCATAATACGTATCGTATCGCCAGATTCTTGCCAACACACAGCCCTACAGCTGAGGCTGATTTGGTTTTGTGATGTGTGCAAATCTGCATTTTGTAGGTGTGTGGGTTTCAGATGTTGTCTGTCATGATTATGCAAGAGCCCCTGAAGTATTTGTCATTAGGAAAGGATCACGGTTTTATAATATCAGGCATCATTTGCGCTGTATTTTTTTTTGCATATGTCATTGCTCTCATATCTGTGTGTGGACATAAACTCAAGTGCAATAGTAGCAGCTGCAACGTCTTGTCTTAATCCTGCCCTTTCAGCATCGTTTTACCCACTTTTAATGGGTTAAAATAATAACTGCATGCCAACCATTTTCCCTCTCACTAGTGCGTAGTCCAACTTGAATACGCTCTGTGTTTGGAGACCCTTATTGACCCTGGTTTCTGGGCGTTTAACAGGCTGGATCAAATAACACACACACACACACACACACACTCAGCCCCTCCTTGAGTCTCCATACCTCAACAGGTAGATGCATGACTCAGGGCTCTGCTCCACAGCTTTGGAGAAAAACGGCGCTGTCATTGAGGCTTAAAACGGTGTGCGACGAGTTCACGTCAGTTTCTTTTCTGCTGCTTTGAGGTATCACTTGTTATTACTGCATTCTCCAGGGATTTTCCCCCATCACTCCATTTTTCACTCCACTCTCTCTGTCTGCCTAATTTGCCCTGGAACAAAATCGTTTTCTCTTTCATGTTACGCTTTCTTCAATCCTCACTTTGAACTTCGTATTTTGATTCTTAGAGGACTTTGTCGCAAAACAGCGGAGAGACAAAAACACCCCAGATCTTTTAAAGGATTCCACACCCACCCACAAACTCACTATTATTTCACTTTCTCTTTCTCCCTTCCTTTGTCCCTCTACGTTTCTCCTGAGTTTGTCAAAGTGCTTTTAATTCATCACTTGTGCTTTCGGCAACAAGTAAAAGCAGATAAATGATCAAAAGGGGGTTTTGTGCTGCAGTAATCAAAGGGGGCGTACTTTTTTATGAGAGTTTAAGTCATGGATTGCTTTTCCTCAGCATTGTGCAGGTTTCTGTTAAGTTATTAACCCTCTAAATCTTGTTTCAGTCACAGGAGACAATGTGAAACATATATACGTTTATATTTCATGACGGATATCACACAGGTTTTTGTCATGGAGATATCTTAATGGGGTGATGACCCCTAGCCTTGTACAACCAGATGCAGGTCATGACCTCAGAAACATGATACACGAACCAGCCCACTGCGAGGCTGTGGACCAATCAGCTGCTCATGCAGCAGGTTAAGACATATCAGCTATGCAGCTATTAGTTTCTGCATAATAAAGGAGCAGGAATTCATGGAACGGAGAGCTGACACGTAGTAAATGTTAAATTTATGTTTGTTTTATGTATCGCAATTGATACCTGGGTTTTCTGTCCCTACTCTAAGGTCATTTCTACTAACTAAACACTACTGTAAGTAGTAGTTAATGTAACTTATTAATAAGTTAAAACACCTAATCATGTTGTTAGGAGGGGTGTAAATCACAAGTTTCATCACAATATGATATCATTTGGATTCATTGGACAGCGTGAGATATTTGCTGATATCACAAAGTCTTCCACGATACGATTATGATTCAATTCAGGGGCCTGCGATCAATATGAGACGATATCATACGCCCATTTAACACAATCAATTACATTAATATCAACTCACAAAGAGCAACTAAATATGATTTGACAATTTTATTACTGGGCTCTTCCAACATTTAAATGAAAAACAATCTATTCTTTTAATAAAAAGAATAAATATAAAGTGGTAAATTTCAAAATAAAGTTGTATCTTAAAGATGACAATATGTATCGATATTATCGATTATTTTATTTGCATCTTTGATATTGGATTATATATCGATCCAGATTAATGTATCATTACACCTTTAATTGTTAGCATTCAAAAACTCCCATGAGGCTTTGACTTAAGACTCATGGTATGTTGTTGTTGAGCTTAAAATAAACTAGTATTTAAACAACTATTAAGCTATCTTTGTTAAATGTTACTCTACAAAAATAGTCTATCATCTTGGAGTACAGCCCGAACACCGTTATGTTTCAGTGTGTTGCTGTTACGTGTTGAGCGGTTGAGGCCCGGTGGAACAGCGGCTTAAAAAGAGGTTTTGGCTCGCTGATACCAGATGGTTTGGATTTACTACATAACAGTCTTATCCAGCAGACAATGCACGACAACCTACCTGAGACCTGCTCAGAACAAACATAAAGATTACTTGTAACAGCGCTCTGGCCCACTTCTCTTTGACAGTCAGTAAGGCTGTTAAGTAAGCCTTCATTATGGCCTAAATGCGTGACACCATTGCTGGACAAACTTATATCGGGTTAGTAGGTTGAACAGCTGTGATGGCGGAGCTTCCGATTTTAGTAACGCGTCATATCAATCGTTTTTCTGAAGTGGGGGGAAAGAGTTCAAACTGAGTTTATCAGCCAGTTCACAAAATGAGTGTGTGAGAGAGAGAGAGGGTTGAACTGTAAGCATAAACTGCCCTCACTCCCAGATTAAGTGTGTTTAGATGTTGTGGTTTCACAGAGAGTGTCCTCACACACACATGGCCACCCAGACTCTCAGCTATTATCTACGTCTGGCACGTTATCCCTCTGCCCCATTATCTTTGCCACTTGTTTGTTTCCCTTAGGACTAGGCAGGTATTAACATCGCTGTACTGTTTAGTCACACACACTGTACACACACACACAGACACACACATAGACTCTCCAGGTGGGATCACTCCACTCTCCCCCCCGGGGGGGAAGCGTAGCTGCTGATGTGATGATAGCTGATAGTACGGGTGGAGATCCTTTGAACAGTGTTTTGTAACGCAACACTTTGCAGCCGCTGCCCCTCATCTTCCAACTTCTCCCATGGCAACGACCCTAGCATTATCCTGCTTCCATGACAACCCGTAGTGAATCCGACTTGACCTTCACCAGTGATTCAGTTTCTCTCCATCCACCTCCTCCATTCTCTCCATCTCTGTCTCTCTCGTGTTCTCTCCACTTCCACTTTTTTATTTTATTATTTTTTTTTTTCTGCTTCGTAGCCCACATTTTTCTTCTTCTTCTCTACCTGTGTGGGTGTATGCATCGCTTCTGTTACACAAGCAGTCGATACATCTACACAAAGCTGATGTCATACTTCAGGGGACAGTCTGTTCATGTGCACCCGAGTCCGTGCTTCCTTCTCTGACTCAGTGGTTTAAAGCTAGCGGGCGTGTGGCTGCTTGTCGCTGCGAGCTGCAGGTGCAGATCGACCACAGAGGAGCTATTGTTTTCTCTCAGGGACACAGGCGGGGTTTAAGCGAGCTTATTGATACAGTCATGACAAGAGAGTTGCTGCTGTGTGTGTACATGACTTTGTCACCGTGGCTATCGAGCCGTCTGTCACGGGGCTCCTAGCTGGTATGCGGATATCCTCGTCAGGTTGTGTCACGCCTGCACGAAACAATATTGTTGCACAACACACTCAGATTCTCCACATTACGCCTCTTTATTGATTCTTGATCGAATTATCTGCCGTTGTTAACCACCCCTGAAGGCTGCAGTCCAATTTTCTGTGTTGTTGTGTGATATGATATCGAAGTTGCCATGGTAACTGTTTGCATCTCCAAAGTGTGAATTCTTTTTTTTTTTTCTCCTCCTCTATGCTGTGGTACATTTTGCAGCAATGAAACTGCAGATGACAAGATGAGAACTCATTGCAGATTCATTCATTTTTGACCTTTCTGGCTTCTTTGCAAACACCCTGTCCTACCGGTTTACGTGTGTGAGCCTCTGTGTGTGTTTGTGCACGGCGATGGCTGCTCATTTGCTAATTGATCCAGCTAGTTGAAGCCGCCGACAGAATGCCAGGGTTTCTAAGCCTGAAGGGCTGTGATCAGGGATGAGTATCTGTAAGCTGCTTAGCGGGGCTGCTGGGAACTGACGGGAGGCTCTGGCCTGCTTCTCGCTGCTCCTGTGAGGCTCAATATCAGCAGGTTGTTGCACCGTGGGCAAAAGGCCTGAACGTCTTGGGTATATATGAGTTGTAGGGCCAGTGGTGGCACTGAATTTAGCTTGTTATCATAAAAATAAAAAAATCTTCTTAACCATATGTTTGATTTTGCTGCACACATGTACATGTTTCTGGTGATGATGATGATTTGACTAATTAGTAGGTCATTATTTATATCAGTTAAACCCCTTTTTGAAAAAGGTCCATGATTGGTCATTGTAATGCTTTAATTTAAGTCCCCCTATTTAGCATTTGTAAGCAGCTTATAAACATTGAATAAAAACACTATAATGTAATTGTAAGCCTATATAAGTGTTTATTTATATTTATTACATGGCTTTGTTGAATACTCGATTCTGATTGGTCAATCATGGCGTTCCACGGTCTGTTATTTCTTTATAGCAGACTGTTGCTATGTATAACAGACCATTGCTATGGAAGCAGTTTTGATCTTGGACTCTGGAGGACCGTTTTTGTGTCAAATTATTGATTTCTTAAGTAAGTAGCCGTGTAATAAGCTGGATAATGTACAGCTAGCAGGTCATTGTTGTGAAATAAACCCCGATACAAGACACCTTTGCTTTGTGTCGGGTTTATTTCACAACAATGACTGGCTCGCTGTACATTATCCCTTACGTATCTGTCAACAATTATAACTCACTTCTCTTGGTATAAACGAATAATGAATGACAATAGAGTTGTTGTAATGATATAAAATATGTCTTCATAAGTGACGTTATAATTATTGACAAATACTGTACATAAATTAAAAAAATAGTTCTTATATCTGCTTACCACTATATTATAGTATGTTATAAACCATGTTGCTTATAGATGCTAGGGGACCTTATGTGTTACTTCACTACAAAAATTAAGATGAAACTTTTTTCCACTTCTAAGTAGTTTTTGTACATATTTTCCTTTATTTAATTTCATGCTTTCCACCATGAGGTTTTGCTTACAATATCTTTCCAACAAACATATCATACCTTGATGTGTAAGATAGTATGCAGTATACTATCCTAGAATGGACTAACATAAACACAAGACACATGTACATTCATATTCCATTCATTCATCTTACACGCAACACATACCTATTAAAATACAAATACTTTTTTTGCAGAACATTAATAACATATTGTATTTTTTTGTGCCTCCATACAGTCTTAATGCTCCAACCTGCTTCACTGTCTGTCTGTATAGCTACTTGCATTGTACTGTACGTGTGCTGTGTGTTGAGACGAAGACCACTCCAAAGCCCTTTGGTGCGAGGCCTATAAAGTTTGTACTGAAACCACTTTAGCACAAGTTTCCGATTTCACTTACGAAGCATTTTGAGAACAGTTGAGATGATATATACTCTTACAGGTCCGCTTTCAAAAAGAGGACACAGCGGGGGAGCGTGAGATTGAAAAATCCAAAGTGCTCTCTCTCTATTGCACTTCGGTACGCAGCTCCTACTCAGCCACAAATGTCCAGCACTTCTGTATTTCTGCAGTAAGACAAAGATAAATGATATTTTACCACAGTTCAGTCTGTCTTTGCCAGAATTTGAGATTTAAAATGCTATTGCTTTGCCAATAAATGCTATTTCGATTCTCATATATGATACCAAAATATGACCTGTCACAACATTATTGATATTTTCATTACTGGCCACTTATTGAGCTCTACTCACTTCTCTCTATAATCAATATACAGTTAAATGTATTAAAGTATGTTTCCTGAATAATCAATATAAACCATTATTATATGGAGTTACCTTTGTGTCTTTATTATGCAATCAAACAGAATAGGTTTGAGAGCAAAACTACCAACACTGCAATCCAAAAATGTTTTATTGCAAGTAAAATAAATTTGTGATTAAGAGGTTTTGCTTGCAAATCCAACAGTGGACGTTGCCAAACTGTCACTGCGATCGAGACTGGCCAATAGAGACGTGTCTTACATCTTTCAGCATTGGTCCCGCCCACGAGATTCAACAACAAACAAAACCTTTGAATTCTCATTAATACATTTTTTAATCACAAATTTATTTTACTTGCAATAAAACATTTTTTTGATTGCAGTGTTGATAGTTTTGCTCTCAAATCTATTTAGTTTGATTGCATAATAAAGGCACAAAAGTAACTCCATATTTTTAAAGGTGCTATTTGATAACATTGATAACATCAAGCCACTAGATGTCGCATTCTCCCTCCCCCGTTCCATTGCATTTACTTCACAACATGTGGTTGCCAGGCGCTTACCATCAATCTCAGCCATTTATCCGTTTTTTTCCACACTAACTGACCCACGTGATACCAACGTCGTTTTACTATTGGCTCACAAGCCTTGTTAGAAGAGGGAACCAACTGTCAGATATCTTCCACAGAGATAAACAAAACATTCATTTTGGACCCGCCAAATTTTTTTAAATGAATAATTCACAATCATAATATAATTTTTTCAGGAAAAGACATAATTTTATCCAGCACTTTCCTAAAAGCTAAAAGATTATTTAAAAAAAAAATATTTGTCTACATAAAAATGTTATCAATAACACCTTTAATAGTTGATATCACATGTTTTCACTAGGCAATAACCCGTAAAGCTAAGGGGCTTTGGACCTTTTTTGGTCACGGAAATGTACGTGTGTCTCATCTTTCTGTCTCTCCACCAGGTCTCTATATGTATATGTGTCCTTCGCTCAATGTAGCTCTTTGTTTTCCTTTTTCTCGACAATGCACTGCATATTCAGAAGAGGCAGCCTGTAGGTATATGACAATGAAACACTCTTCACTAATAGCTGCATGACCCTCCCTTTTTTGGTTCTTTCTTTTTTTTTGTGTGGAGACTTTAACCTTTCTTTGAGGTGTTTTTATTTTTTTTGTTGTTCTAGTAGAAATCACGTTGCCTGATGTTAAGATTAATCAAAGAAAGAAAGGCAAAATGTTTGATCTCCACGAGACATCAGCACTCACACGCTTGAAGAACCAGAATTTAATTTAAAGCATTTTGTCTCCCCCATTTTTGTCATCACTTGTTATTGTTTCATTTTCTCTGTTTTCTGTTAAAAAAAAAAAACTTCCATCATGTTCTTCGTTGTCCCAGTAACAAGTCACGTGTCCTGTATGTTTGTGTATTACTGCATGAGCTTTTGCACGCTGGGGTCTCTCTGTTTCTCTCTGCTGCCTCTCTCCTCTCTGTCTCTCTGCTCTAGGAATGCTTGTGCTGTTGAGTGTTGTTCATGTGTTCCCTGTCTCCCTCTCTTTCTCTCTCTGTGTGCAGGGGATGTGCTGTTCCAGATGGCGGAGGTCCACAGACAGATCCAAGTGCAGCTAGAGGAGATGGTTGGTATTCTAAGCTCAAAGGGTTGTTCGCTGTGTGCTTCAACACCACAGCTCTCTCTCTATAATAAAACCCTGGCAATGTAAAAGGTCTCCTAATGTAATATTTTAACAATAGTTGTTGTCCCTGAGCTCTGGAGCCCCTGTGGGCAGTACACGATAATTAAATGAACACGTATTGAATGAACCGACACGCTGAGCTCGTATAAATCCAAGCTGCTAATACAGGAGGTGGCTGGGGAAGTGGAGGGAGTTAATTGAACAGTATGGCGTTCTGGGTAATATGCTTGCGTGACGAGTTAATATAGAGTCATTAGTGTGTGTCCAGTATGGAGGAAGCCCTGGGCTATACAGTAGGTGCTCGTCATGTCGTCTACCTGCCCCTATGCCTACAGTCCATATGGATGTAATCCTTCCTCTTCTCCATACTGATCCTCCAGTGTTACATGTAGCTCCTCAGCATGACTCCAGTCTAAGAAATCAGGAACTAAATCCACAGTCCTCGCTCTGCAAAAACGCTTTCAGCCACTTTGAGCTGAACTAGCTAAATCAGAAGATTACATTCCCCAAATCTGATCCGGTCCTTCCTGTTTAAGTCTGCTGGGATTCTGTCTAACTATATGATTTAAATGTAGGACAAATACTAACCTGTCGCACACATATTAACCTATGCACATGTTACTTATCAAAACCTGACCTTCAGTTTTGATTTTTTTATTCAGTTAATTTCAAAGATTTATGGCAGTGCAAAAGGTGAAAAAGAAAATAATCATGGAGCTGGGGGAGGAGGGTAATAATCCGAGAAAAAAACTTGATTTAAGTTGTAAATTTATGAGGAAAAAACTTTCTCTGAGATTAAAGTGGCAAATTTAAAAGAAACAACTCACAAATTTGTGAGATAATAAAGTCATGAATATAATATATTTTGCTCTCAGTGGCTCACGTTACCGCAGTGTTCAAGAGGTTGATCCAACCTTGCAAAGCTAAGTGATGTGGTAATTAAACAAAACAGAAAAAAAAATATCATTACCACGGTTTTGCACTATTTTTCCGAGATATTTTTCCCGTAAATTTATGACTTTATAATCTCGCAAATTTGTAAATTTGTGTTTTTTTTTCTTAAATTGGCCACTTTAATCTCAGAGAATATCCATTTTTTTCTCATAAATGTATTTTTTTTTTTACCTAAAATGACCATAATATGGCATCATAAAGATTATGAATTGAGGAAAAAAAAACTTTCCATGATTATGTAAAATGTTATTTAAGATAATTAAAGGCATGGTGGGCAATCTTAAGATCCTAGCAAAAGTAAAGTAGATTTTTAAAAATGTTCCAGTCGAAAAAAAAACGATCCAAGTGTTGCCAACTCTTTTCCAATGAAAGTAGCTAACAGCACTAGCTCCAGAAGTCCCTAAAACTAGAGAGAAAGTCACCAAGTCGGCAACACTGACAGTCCGTCGCTTCAGGCCTCCCTCCAAAGCCACTCCCCCAAAATTAACTTTATGAACATAAACATACCATAATGAACGCGAACATGGCTATTGTTAGTATTCACAGCTGTCAAGCTGGCAGCTTGTAGAACACTCCGGTGACGCGCAATGAGTGTACGGGTAGGGTGCGCACAGGCAGGTAGCCTGTTATTACAGTCCTGCAACAGCCACAGATAAGTTTTTTTTTCTCGTTTTTTTGTCAGAGCATTCAACTAATATACCAACCCTGCCTTTAATGTTATCATTGACAGTTAGTATATATAATAAATGAATGTCAGCAGAGCAGAGCAGAGCAGATTTTGTTCTGATTTGGTAGCCGGTTGTTCAGGCAGGTCAGTTTACAATCCCGTGACTAAATATTGTGTCAGATAGCGCTGAATCAGTGACAGTGACAGTGATTTGCAAGCTGAGAGAGGCTTCACAGGCCGGCACTTTGTTGATAAAACATTTATTCAGTGACTGAGTAAATGAAGATAACACATGTATTTTAATAACTTATTTGTCTATTGAGACAACTTTGTCGTCGACCTCTGTATCTGCATGCAGCCTCTGTGGAGGATTTAGTCATTGAATTGTATATTTATTTAGTTTTTGTGCTTCCTCCTCCCCAGTTGAAATCCTTCCACAACGAGCTGCTCTCTGAGCTGGAGAAGAAGGTGGACCTGGACTCCCGCTATCTCACTGTGAGTATCTGACACCTCAGCCTCAATAAGTCTCATTTTGTAGTGCTTCGTATATCACGTTACATCAAATCTGCCGAGGCCTAATTTGAGCGAAGTGATAGCAGAGATGGAGGCGAAGTTGTGTTTTAACATCGGGATCAAAGTCTGTCTCTGAGGCGATTAGAGGATGTTTAAAGTGATGATTTGAAATAACATTTCACATCTACTCACCCGTCAAGGGTAGACTGATTATAATAAAGCCTTCCTGGAGTGAGTGTGTGTGGAGCTGGTCTACATGTGATATCTTTAGAATGAGTGGGCTGCAGCCTGAGTGTAGAGCAGCACTGCTGCGCGTTGTTTCGGGGGGATGGGATAACGTTGCCATTATTGTATTGTATTGTATTGTTGGAAGGACCACGTTACGAGCTGCTTCGGCTCACAGCCACTGACTCACTCACACACACACACACATACACACACTTATTATAATATACTGCTCTTAAAATTAAATGGAAAGAAGGCTTGTTTGTAGGCTGCTGGGAGACTTATCAGTAAAATCAGATGTTGCTGTGTTGACTTCAAATGAAAACCATAAGTGTTTGATTTAATCTTTGACTCCATACACATCTGCCAAATTTCTGTTGGCTGTATATGGAAAAAAAAAAAAAAAAAAAGATATGGAAATATTTTCTTACTTTATTAGTTCAGATGCATCAACCATTTTAGACATCTCTATCGAGGCGGTTTTAACATCCATTACTTTTAATGAATTTCCTACAGATCCACCGCGGCGATAATAGCAGTCATTTTGCTTCAGACTTTCGTGAATTAATCATCTGAAATTTTGACTTCAAAAAGACTCACTGTTGTCGACTTCAAGAGTGTGTGTGCTGTTCCCAGCGGTGTGTCTCTCTTTGTTCTCCCTCTGTCTCCGTCTCTCTTTCTCTTGTCTCGCGTAATGGCGTACGCCGGGTTTTACAACTCGGAGGTCAGAATTTGGGCACACAGTAAACCTGAAATGCAAAAAAAAAGAAAAAACAGCCTATCGATTAGAGGAGAACATCTGGCGGGACAAAGGTCAGATTCTCTAAGTGTACCAAAGTCCATCTCCGTTTCTAATCAGATCTAAGGATCTTTCTGCAGTAGTAGCCAGTGATGGAGAGTTGTGGGTTCAAGCGCTGGTAACAAAAGTCAACAAGCTTTTGATTTGTAAATTAGGGGGAACATTCCACATCAATGAGGCAGATGCTATCGGGATGTTATCTTGTTCACCCAGCTTCACCCTGCAAACTTTCCACAATGCCCAACTGTGTCCTCCCTAACCATTACTACACTGTGTGATCTGTGTTCCGGGGGTTTTCCACTGGGGAGCATCGGCTTCTGGGAGTTAAAGATATGACAACCGATATCATGCCGGTCCTAGCTTTATTTAAATTATTATTTCCCCAGAATCACCATTAGTTACCACCTAAGTAGAAACATGCTGGAGTCCGTAAAAAAACACTACATCACAATGTCTAAACAAATATGTAATTAAAATCGAAAGCAAAGTCCACCAGAGGATAGCGTGTCAGTTTCACGTTTTGCCTCGCCGAGGAGTGAATATTCATCACGTTCTCATCCCAACTCGTCATAAAAAGTAAACAAAAACACTTCCTTAGGTTAAGGCAATGAAACCACTTAGTTAGGTTTAGGAAAAAACTACATGGTTGGGTTTAAAACTACTACGTTTGTACAGTGAAAATGACACTGAAAATTGTGAACACGGGACACAAACTTGGATCCATTCACCTCCCCTTCCCGCCTGCCCGGTGTGTGTCTTTTCTCCTAAAGCTCACCACATTCCCGGCGCACGTTCCTTGAGTGCTTAATATTGACGCAAATGGGTTTACATTGTAGTTAATGGAAAGCCTGGTGCGTCTCCTATCGTTGCTAAAAGGTGCCTTGTGCGACGGTATCTAACGCTGACGGCCGTGACAAAGTGTCGGTATTTGACACCCTGGGTTTGAGAACGGTGCAGTACCAGCAGGGAGCAACAAAAACATTCATTTAGGTTTAGATAAAATGTCATGGTTGGGCTTGAAATAAGTACGCAAATTAAATAAAATATATACAGAAACAACTCAACATCAGTACGGAAAACACGTGACAAACGTCACTAACGTAACTTCCAAACCAAACACTGGTCTCCTGGTTGAAAGTCTTGTGTTTGTTGGACCCTCCCTCCCGTCATTAGCGGCCTTTCTCCTCTTTTATTCTATGTCATTACATTACAGTCATTACAGACTATCATGGTGTGAAACTGACACGCCTTAAGCAAGAAGGGTGTTCTTATTACACACTTTTGCCTTGCGCATTATCGTGTCATTCACACACCTTTTTGTGCGACCGGTCTCGACGTGAATAGCAGGGCAACCCATATTGGATGTACTTCTTTTACCTCAAAGACTAGGAGGGACTGAAAGGATGAGTCATTCATTGTTATCGGGTTGCAAAGACAACACCATTGCAAAGGCATGTTTGAAATGTTGAGCAAATCAGAGTTCCAGATAAACTCCTGACCTGGAAAATTGATCAACAGTAGATAAAGTTAAAATGTAAAATTCCAGCAGTGTCTTAGTTTATTGTTTAGAGGTTGTTTAGAGCCAATACCACCCACTGCATGTGTCATATCTTCCGGTGTCAACAGCTTCTTTTCGGCTTCCAAACGCTACCTAGACGATACCTGCGTCCTCCGTGTCTCGCAGTATGCAAATGTGGGTGTTGAACCCTCATGCATGAGCTCTCCTCAGCCAATTTTTGCCTCGTACAGGAAATCCACACAAGCTTTGTCGCACACCAGACACAGTTACTATAGCAACAGAGCTGGTTCAGCCCGGAAACAAAGTTGTTATTCTCAATAAATAAATAATTAAAATGAGCAAATTAAATGAATTAAATAAATAAACTCTGGCTGTAAAAAGGGATTGGGCCAGTCGTTTTGTTGCTACAAATCACACATTTTGCAGGCTGCCACTGATTTCTATTCTTTTCACCACGGACGATGAGAAAACTTGAAATGTGCTGAAGATGGGTAATCACTTACAGATGATATTTTAAGAGACACAATCAGGAGATGTGTCATTGCAAAATCAAACCTGCAGAACAAAAAAAAAAAATATTAAGAAATCTGTGAATTTGCTTGTTTCTTTGATTAAAAAGATTTCAAAGCCTTCTTGAATACACCAACAAGGAGTTTTCAAAACAATTCCACGCAGAAATAAGTAACTTAAACAAACATTCAAGGTGCTATTGATAACATTGATAACATTCTCCCTCCCCCGTTCCGTTGCATTTACTTCACAACAAGTCGTTGCCAGGCACTTACCGTCAATCTTTATCCATTTTTTCCACACTAAGGCCCAATTCCAATCCAGTCCCTACACCTTCCCTCTCCGTGACGGAGTAAACTCTGTTTGTAGTCACACTCACAGCTGCATGAAGAACTCTTCTTTAAGGTGTAGGGTTTAAAAACAGCAGCAAGCTTTGGGATGAACTTCCCTCTCTCCGGCATGGAAACTGTAAATAAACATCAGTTTCAGAAATACTTTATTTATCCCCCAGGGGGAAAATTGAGTTACATTTTGCTCCCAATCTGGAATAGAAATACATATATAAACATAGAGAAACCCTAAGAAAATAAAAATAAGAAATATGTATAACAGCAGTGCAAATAACAATGCTGAAAATGGGATCTATCATTAAGTGTGGTAAAAACGCAAGAATAGTATAAATACATACAAATATTAGTTTAAATGTACAGTATAAATAAATGCAGCGTTAATACCTGAGTAAACCTGATTATTGCACAGCTGAAGATATAATAAATTATGGGGTTATAGCTGCTGATAGGGGTACAAAATAATAAATATATGTTAAATATACAACACTTTACAATTAAATGAACATGTCTACCCTTTTCTAGACTAGACAAGGGTATATTTGATCCTAAATACAATCTATTTCCTTTGAGTTGATAACGTCTGTATGACAATAAAGTCGAATAAATTAAATGTCGATCTTAGCTTGAGCAGTTTACGAGTAAATGTTTGTACCGGTAGTCACACAGAACTGACTGATTGGAGCATGTTCCATGTAGAACACAAAAGAACGTTGCATGTCCTCAGTAAAGGCAGCTAGTTACGTCGGCATTGATGCAGGCACGCTGTTGGAGGGTTTTATAACCCACTTCTACTCCCTGCTAACTGGTTTGGGATGGCACTTTATATGGCGGGCCCTCCACGTGAACGGAGTGGAAGTGGGTAGGGAGAGGGTGTAGGGGCTGGATTAGAATTGGGCTTAATTGACGACCCAGAGATACCACGTGATACCAACGTTGTTATTGGCTCACAAGCCTTGTTAGAAGTGGGAACCAAACATCAGATATCTTCCACAAATTTCATTTT